>JAJLXO010000167.1:10087-38932 GCA_030571375.1 Botryozyma mucatilis | reverse complement strand
AATAGTAAATCAATAAATAAAATTCATCCACTAATATTGATAATAATATTAGTAATATATAAATAAATGCAAAATATGCTAGAAAATATCACTATTCGCCACTTTTTCTCCAGTACTTAATCAAAACAATCGAATTTTGAATTTCACATTTCAAATTTCGAATTTCGAATTTCGAGATTTCGGTTTTCCCTTTTCGCCACATCTAGACAACAACCATTGGTATGGATACGATAACTCATACGTAATACACGTCGTTATGACGACGTGTATTACATGGGTATTCAATATTTTATCGTTGTTGCGATAACAACTGTGATACCTGGTTTTTACCTTGCAGGTCTAAAATTTTACCCATCATTGCGACTTTACCATTTATATACTTGGAGCAAATCAACAAAAAAATATTAAATCTAATTGAAATTTAATAAAAAATTAGTCCAACTTGACTCAATTTTTCTAACAAACTCATTTAAAAACAATTTTATAATCAAATGTCTGACGAAATCACATCAGAATCAGATTTAAGTGATATTTCAGGGTCAGAAATAGAACTAGAAAGCGAAAATTCTGACTCAGAAGAAGAATTTAAAAATGAATCAGTGTCAGATAAAAGAAGAAGATTAGCAAAAGAGTATTTAGAATCTATAGAGAAGGAAGTTGAAAATGACAATTTAAATGAACATAATAATTTTGATGCAGGTGACATAGATAAGGATATTATTGCTTCGCGATTAAAACAAGAAGCTGCACATTCTAACGGAAGAATTTATAAATTTTTAAGCTCAAAATTAGTTTATTTACAAGAATATTTGGAATCAAATATAGAGTATTTAGGGAAATTTAGTAAAGTACCAAGTTGTGTCACTGTTCACTCTTTAACTGGTTTGGCGCGAATAAATAATTTCGTTTACACTATTTCTAGTGATGGGAGAATTACAATCTGGAATGTTTTAATTGATGATAACAATCTTGAAAAAGGAAAAAAACAACAACAACAGCATAAAAAACAAAATAAACAGCAGCAAGAACAACTCTTAAATGCTCCCTTACGGGAGCATTTAACTTCAATGTATTTAAAACGCTTCAAAAGAGTCCATCGTACAAAACATACAAATATTATAACTTGTATCGCTACATCTCCTAACGGGAAATATGTAGTAACTGGAGGATGTGACAAAAGAATTATAATACACGATTCTAAGACGTTAACACCTTTGAAAATATTTACGCAACATCGAGATTCAGTCTTGGGACTTTCTTTCCGAATGGTGTCTAATTCTCAACAATTATATTCGTGTTCTGCTGACCGTACTATAAAATCTTGGTCATTAGATTCAATGTCATATGTTGAGACTTTATATGGTCATCAGGATCAAGTTTCTTCAATAGCTGGGTTTGCTATGGAAAGATGTGTTTCTGTAGGGTCCAGAGACAGAACAGTTCGTGTTTGGAAAATTGTAGAGGAGTCTCAATTGGTTTTTAAAGCTGACTCTGGTATTAAGGTTGGTGATATTAATAGTACTGATGAAGATAATCAAATAATTCCTTCTAAAACACTAGAAAGTCTGGATGTGGTTATAGCCTTAGATGATGGGTTATTTATAACAGGAGCAGATAATGGTAACATATCCTTATGGAGTACAGGACGCAAACGGGCTTTGCACACATTAAATAATGCACATGGATTTGATATAAAACAGATATCATCTGCAGATTTAACATATCAAGAAGAAAAAGTACTATCAAAATTTCCCTCTACACTTAATATACCAAGATATATTACTGCCTTGGCATCTATACCGTTTTCTGATATTTTTGCCTCCGGCTCGTGGGATGGCAATATTAATCTATATAAAGTTAATATATCTAATCGGACGTTTGATTTACTTTTTAAAATTTCAGGGGCAAATGGAATTGTAAATTCCATTTCTCTGCATGAATATGAATCTGAGAATGGGAAGTTTATTCAAATCATTGCAGCAGTAGGAAAAGAACTAAGAACGGGAAGATGGTTAAGAAAAGGAAAGAATGGTATATTTACGGCATCAGTTCCTTTACTAGAGCCAACTCATATATAAAAAACCGTAATTGTCAAGAATAACGATTGATAGATTATTATTGGCTTTACTATCTGATTATGACTTCATGATTGCAGATGTGTGTATATATACACACATTTATCCATATGTAAAAGTATATAACTGTATAACTATGTATATATCACTGTATTTTATTATGTATCAATAGTTTGTTTTATAAATTACAATTACAATTACAATACAATTACAAATAAAAATACAAATTTCGCCGTCGTAAAAAATCCATTGAATAAAATATGTACAATTACATAGATGCCTAATCGTAGAATGTGCATGTGCATTATGATTGCTATTAACAATCATTTCATCATTTAAAGTATTTTTAAGTCATATTTAAAATTACTTATCGTCGTCCTCTATAGCCACCACCTCCACCGCCTCGACCACCTCCGAAACCACCACCACCTCTACCTCCTCCAAAACCACCTCTGCCACCACCACGTCCGCCTCCTCGGCCTCGGCTCATTCCGCCCCGTGAAAACCCTCCACGACCGGCGCCCCTACTAAATCCACCTGAGCTCGAACCACCTCGTCGTTTGGAAGCCGGTTTCGACACTTTAGGTTTCGGGAGAAACCTTTCTAATGGTAATAATTTGTCAGGGGCAACATATACTTTGTCACCCTTTTTAAAACTAGTAGCAACGACTCCCTCTGTAGGCTTTATAGTGAAGTAAACTTCATTAATTGGACCTAAAATTTCATCAATTTTGCCTATTGTGGATTTATTTTGGAGATAAATAGGGGCATTGAAAAATGGAATTTTACTATTGGTTGATTCACAAACCATGTCTCCTTCGCAGGCATGTAAAAAAGTTCCAAGTTCTATATGTAAGCAATTGTACAATTTCCAATAAAATCGTAAAAACTCTATATATATATTAACAGCAAACAAATAAGTAAAACTTACCCAAAACCGAGTCTGGAGGGCCTTGTTGGAAACTGGAAAAACTTCTGCCGCCTATAAATTAAAAATCGGTAAAAGTTAATAAAAAAAAAAAAAAAAAAAAAAAAAAAAAAAAAAAAAAAAAAAAAAAAAAAAAAAAAAAAAAAAAAAAAAAAAAAAAAAAAAAAAAAAAAAAAAAAAAAAAATAATACATAAATAAAAAATAATTAATACAAAATAGAAAAGCAATAAATACTCACCACCTCGACCCCGTCCACTAAAACCACCTCTGCTAAATTTATTTCGTCCTATCATCATACCTTACACAATTAATTATAGCTAAATAGTTTATTAACTATAATCCAATTGTTATTTCAAACGTAATATAATGCCTGGTAGAAGTACAATAGTTATATTATGCCAGAAAACTTTGTTTCTGATTTAAAATTTTAGACAAAAGAAAAGAAAACTTCAGCTACTTTTGTATAAGCAGAATTAATAGAAGATGTTTATAAAAAAAAAAAAAAAAAAAAAAAAAAAAAAAAACTTAATAAATCTATTTAATATTTATTAAATAGAATTATTAGTTCTCTTTATTCTATTTTTTTTTTATATTTTTATTTTTATATTTTTTTTTTTTTATTTTTTTAACAATTTTTCCTATTTTTTTAATATTTTCCTAGTGTTATTTTCACTATAGAAAATTTAGGCTTTTAATTAGCATTTATTTATTGATGCTATTTATATATATATTTTTTTAATTTTCTAGTTTGCGTCGGTGAAAAATTTTAATTTAAGTTGCTATAGCAAATAGTCACAACCCGTACTTACATGTAATACATGTTGTTATGACTACATAACGCGAAATAATTACCCGGATGTTATTAAAAATAAAATTATATAAAAATAAACAAAAATAAATAAAAATAATTAAAAATAATTGAAAAAAAATATAAACAAAAAATAAACAAAAAAATATTCGAAAAAGTTTTTATTTTTCCGGTGGCAATTTAAATTGATTTTCCTTAGAGGGCATGAAAAGCACATGAAAAGCACATGAAAAGGGCATAGAATATTATAAAATAGTATAGAATAGGAAAACACACAAATTGGACTGACTTGTTGTTTTTTGAAAAATACATTGTAAACTAATAATTACTTGTATGCCCCATTAATTTAAATTTAATAGAATAATTGATTTGTAGGTACTACTTTTATTTACTCAGGATAGATAAAACAATAAGTGTATTTACCTCATTGTAATAATGACCAAAGGCAAAAGAAATGTTAAAAACAAAGATGAAGCAGTAACAGAATTAAGTTTGTTTGAAATTGCTTCTAGATATTGGAAATTTAATTCAGAAGAAAGCGATGAAAAAGATAAAAGTGATGACGATATTTGGCAGGTTATCAATATCGTTTTTCTTAAATTTTATAACAATACTACTATAAATTCTAATGGAATTCGTTTAATTGAAAATATTGACTACAACAATGTAAACACTTTAGAACAAACGGGTTATTTGGAAAAATATTTATTACCAAATTTCTTAAAAAATCAAAATTTAGATATAAAAGCTAAAAAAAGTCCATTTTATAAACACAATCAAAAACTTATTCAACATGCTGTTTCAATTGCAATATTAACAAATTTTAAATTAAGACAAGGTGATGAAAATGTCTGGGATATGTTTCAAATAAATAACGGCTTCTTTGATTTTAATATTCTCATTCATATCTTACTAAAAAATTCGCTTGATAACCCTTCGCATTTAATTAAAGCTGAAATTTTGGAATTTCTCACTTTTGCTGTAGAGTCTTTAGAATATTCTTTTATTCGTAAATCATTGGGTCAATTATTTGCAATTTCAATTTGGAAAAATATCCTACCCGGTTTAAGAAATAGAATATTAAATTCCAACCCCAATCTAAATAATTTATGGACGTTTAATGAAAAAAAATTCAATAGTTTAAATGATATCGACAAGGAGAATAAAATCTTTTATGATTCATGGTTAACCCATCTTTTGGCAATATGTTTAAAACTAGTTGAAAGTCCAATTGATTTAAACGATAATTACATTTTAATAAAATATTTAAATACTTCTATCGCTTTTTTCATCTCAATCTTGTCTCAGCTCCCAACAAGGAGATTCACAAATACTTTATTAAAAGATTCTGGTTTTCTACCAGCAATTAAAGTTCTTTTCCCACAAACTTCTTACTTAATAAGCTATCATTTAATTATCAGATTAGAACATTTAATGTTTTTCCCAATTAATGATTTTAATGGCAATCCTTTAAACTCAAACTCGCTATACAATGTATTTTCTAAAAAAGTATGGGATCTCAAAATCATAGCTTATAATAATTTTAAAAGTGATCTTATGCTTTTATACCTTTCACATCTCGGTGCATTTGCGGATGAATATGTTTTTTACGAGTTTTTTGCTAATTTACATGTGAGTAAATTAAGAAGTTTAATGAATTTTTTAGGCTTAAGAACAGATGTCTTTGAGAAACCAACTAGCAGACAAATTTTATTAAAAATAATTTTCATGAGTTTAGAAAGTATTAACGGCAACAATAATGACAAAAAATTGTATGCTGAAAATAATATTAATATTTTAGAACTACACAAATGTTTCCCAATTGAAAAATCTTTATATAATCATACTATAGAAGAATCTTTTAAATATGATGCATTAGAACCAAAAGGTTCCCCTTTTTTAAACACTGCTCCGAAACTCCGTTTACAATTTCTTTCTTATTACGATTTTTTAATCCGTTCATATACTTTATTTTCTAATGAATTTTTTTATACAATCAAATCTGATATTGAAGCAATAATTAATCGCCTGAGTCCTATTTATAAAAGTCAAGACATGAATCATAATATAAGCAATACTTTAAATTTTGCAAATAAAACTATATGGTTTAAAGGATTCAGTAAAATGGCCGTAAGATTACCTTCGTCTGTGTCTATTCTAAAAATTAATAAGCCTCGTTTAGGCGAATATCATCCTTCATCAATCTTAGCTGAAGTTTATTTATCATTAAATAAATTTCCCGAGGATGTTAGACTTGAATGGCAAAATTTAAAGCCAGGTGAAGTTGTATTTCTAGTCACTGCTATTCCTTGTGATCCTAAACAAAATATTCAAAGCTGGGAAAAAAATGGAATTAAATATTTAAGATGTGCCGAAGTCGTACAAGTGTTAGATCGGTCAGGTAAAGTGATAAGGAAAAATAAAAATGAATTATCTGAAAGTGGTGAAGTAGATGTCGATCAATATGGAAGAGATAGTTTACGACTTCAAATTAATTTGGATACTGTTGCATTTGAGCAAGATCGGAATGATAAAAAATTGGATATTTATGATACTTTTAATTTAGTGATCCGTAGAAAGACTCGTGAAAATAATTTTAAGGCTGTGTTAGAAACAATCAATTCTATCATGAAAGACATAGAAAATCAAAATGATGATAATACAAATTTTTTACCTAAATGGCTGACAGATATATATTTAGGTTATGGTAATCCAACGTCTGCCTCTTTTACAAATCTCTCACCAACTTATAAGGCTGATTTCTATGATACATTTATTTCTTGCAACCAAATAAAAGAATGCTTTCCAAATTATAAAGTAACTATTCAAGATGAAGATATTGTTGACAAAGATTCATTTTTTACTCTTGAATTTGAAACATCTAAAAACACTACTAATTTAGATAATAGTCAAGAGGATAATAAGTTACTTGTTTACCCTTATAATTTACAAAAGCCCTTTCCATATGAGCAGGATGCACTTAAAAGAAATACTCTTATTTACACAAATTCACAAATTGAAGCGATCTGTAGGAGTTCATTCCCGGGTCTTTCATTGATTGTTGGGCCTCCAGGTACAGGAAAAACTGATATAGCTGCACAAATTATTTCAAACTTGTATCATAATTCACGAAATAATATGAATAACTCGGAAAGAACTTTGGTTATAACTCATTCAAACCAGGCTTTAAATCGTCTTTTTGAAAAATTAATCAATCTCGATTTAGATCAAGATCAAGGTCGTCTTCTCAGACTAGGTCATGGTGAAGAAGCTCTTAGCATGGGAGGATCATACTCCCAAGCAGGCCGTATTCAATTTTATTTAAATATAAGGCGTGATATTCTTACAAAAGTGGATAGATTATCAAAATCCATTCATGCACCTGGCGAGCATGGAATTTCTTGTGAAACAGCAGGTTATTTTAATCAAGTATATATTACTCCCAAAATAAAAGAATTCATGGATAAATCCTATTCTTCTGTTGAGCATTTAATTGATGCTTTCCCTTTTAAAGAATATTTTTCAGATGCCCCTATACCTATTTTTGATGTTAAAGGTTCTTTAAATGAAAACTTAAAACGTGCTAATCAATGCTTTGAACATTTAACTCGGTTATTTATTACTTTGGAAGAAATAAGACCATTCGAAGTATTAAGATCTCCTAAGGAGCAAGCGAATTATTTACTTTTAAATCAAGCTAGAGTTATTGCAATGACTTCCACTCATGCAGCACTTCGAAGAAGAGAATTTATTGATTTAAAAGTTAGATATGATAATATCATTATAGAAGAAGCAGCTCAATTGGCCGAAATTGATAGTTTTATTCCATTAGTAATGCAAAGAGATAATGAAAATAAAGTCAGTTATAATATTAAACGTTTGATTTTAATAGGAGACGACTTACAAAATACGCCAGTTATTAAGAATAACTTGCTCCGAATGGGATCGAATCTTAATCAATCACTATTCCATCGATTTTTAAAGTTAGGAGTTCCGCACGTTCTTTTAGATTTTCAAGGTAGAGCTAGATCTAGCATTGCTGATATATATCGTTGGAGATATAAATCTTTAAAAGATCTTGATCTTGTTCATAAAAATGAATATACAACTGCTAATGCTGGCTTTAAATACGAAGTACAATTTATTGATTGTTCCGATTATCAAGGCACAGGAGAATCAGAACCTTCTCCGCACTTTTTTCAAAACTTAGGTGAAGCAGAATATGCTGTATCTATTTTCCAATATATGAGATTATTAGGTTATCCAAATGAAAAAATTACTATACTAGCTACTTATATGGGACAAAAAGTTTTAATTCAAGAAATTTTGAATAAAAGATGTAGAAATAATATATTATTTGGTTTACCGAAAGAAGTTTCTACAGTTGATCAGTATCAAGGCGAACAAAATGATTATATCATACTTTCCTTAACGAGAACAAAAAGACTCGGATATTTGCGTGATTCTAGAAGAATGACAGTGGCATTTTCTAGAGCAAGATTAGGGCTTTATATCTTGGGAAGGAAATTCTTGTTTGAATTAAATACTGAGAATAAAGAGTTCTTATCGCGTATTATTACTAGAGGAAAAGAAGTCAAATTGATGTTAACAGAGGAAATGTATCCATCGAAAAGATTAATAGGAGAAAAAATAAACATTCCAACTCATCAAATGGAAGGTGTTGAGCATCTTGGGAAGTATGTTTATGAAATGTCTTTAAAGAAAAAAGAGTTGTTAAGTAATAATAAGTGAATGTAAATAAAAGGAAAAAAAAACAATTTAAAAAAACAGAAAAATAAAAAAAAATTGGAAAGAGTTTGCATTTTTTTCTAATTTTTTTAATTTTTTCGAAAATATGTATGTTGTTATATTCTTTTTCAAATGTATTGTATTATATTAATGATTCTATTGTATTTAATTAATTTTACCAATGTAATTTTATTTTAAATAATTCCTTTATACCAATATACACTTTACCCAAAAAAAAAAAAAAAAAAAAAAAATCTAAATCTAAATCTAAATTTGACTAATTAAATTAAATAAAACATAAAATGACTATTTTTGATTTTCTCCCGAATCGTTTATGTAATCGAAATCAATATTTACATTTTGATTTTGATTTGTTTGTGAACTTTCTACACTTCTAGATAAAAAGTGAAAATGTTTATAATTCGGTCCCTCTTTAGATATATCCTCATTCGGGAAACTTTGACCTTGAAAATCTAACATAGAGCTAAAGTAAAATGGTTTAGACACAAAATCGTATGAGTTAAAATTTAAAGCATTCGAGACTTGATGAGCAGGTGTAGGATTGTTCCATCCGGAATTTACTTGCACCCTTTCTGGTCCTGGAGTTGAGCTTGCTACTTGACCTACTTGATCTGTTATTGTTACTGATCCTGGAGTTGAGCTAGTTACTTGACATACTTGATCTGTTATCGTTACTGATCCTGTCCGTGTTCCTAATCCTGCTCTTGTTCCCGTTACCGAAACTGTTTCCGTTCTTTCTTCTTCCTCGTCTTCCTCTTCATCATCATCATCATCATCATCATCATCATTGTCATATTCATTTGCTTCATTAGCTTCAAAATTGTCCTCTTTTGGAAAACTATTAGTTCTCTCTTGTTTTATCTGATTTCTTGAAAATATATGATCATCATACATAATGGAACCGTCCGTTGTATGTTGTTCTCTATTTGTATGAAAACTTACATTAAGAGAATTATATTGTTCATTAAATTGGATATTTGAAGGGAAATTAATATGATTATTATTATTATGACCATTACCGTGATTGTATAAATGTATATAATTTTCTGGAGTTGTAATTGAATTTGAGAAGGTTATATTATGACCATTATCAGAATTATCTATTTCAATAGGAGTTGGCAAATTATAATTTGTTTCATTTCTAGGAATAGAAGAAATTTGAGACGGATTAGTTTGATTATAAATTAAAACATTAGGGTTTGGTACTGTCCATTGTTCTTGATTAGGTTCTTGAGAATAGAATTCATTTTGTCCCCATTGTTGATGCCCTATCACTCTGTGGTCTGTATTTTGAAGCTGTAAATTTGAATAATGTTTAACTTTCTGATCATTATTATTAGTAACATTTTCATAATTTACACCTTGATGAGGAATTTGCTGTAAACAATTAAAATCATGATTGTTTAAAGGTACACTTTTTTCTCCAGATTGTTGTAAATGTGATTGTCTTAAATTAGATTCTTGCTGTGTGTTTATATGATTATATTGTTGAAAACCGTTATATTGTAGAGAAGAATTGTTTAATTGAGAGTTCGAGGATAATTGTGGGGGATTATTTGAACAGTCTTGGAAACTGTTAGTACTATCGCTATTGTTATTAGAATTAGCAGAGTTATTTTTATTATTGTTACTATTATTGTTATTAATTTTCTTATTATCATTATCATTATCATCATCATCATCATCGTTATTGTTATTATTATAACTATTATTATTATTATTATCCATATCATTACCAAAAAACTTTTTATGAACTTGAGCGTTTACAAGTGCATCTAGATGTAAAAGGGCATTAGTACATCTCTTTGCACTTATATTATTTGGCCCAAGAGCTTCTAAAATTGAAAAAGCCTTATTAATTACAGCACAAGCAGTTGATGATTGTTCTGTGACTGATTGCAAAGGGAGTGTTGTCTTTTCATTGTAATTATCTAAAACAGATGAGTTACCATTTTTTTTATAACATTCAGCAGTGGGACATAAATAAATTCCTAACAACATTACTGAAACTGCAGATAATATTATATTTGGAATATTCCACCATGGAATGTGATCCAGATGAAATAAAATTTCTGAGCCAGCTGGAAGATAAGTAATTATATCTTGAGCAGCTTTTAAACAACGATTTGCAGAATCAATTTTAAATTTTTTTGATTTTTCACTTTCTTTTTCAATATCTATGATACATAGGCAAGGTCTATTTATTAGACATATAACAATATTATATTCTATTGCTAAATAAGCACCGAACAAACTATTTTCTTTGAATTGATAAAAACCCTTATTATCATTAAATGAACAAGACTCTGGTAAATCATTTTTCCATTTTAATAACTCATTATTTAAATGATCAATAGATCTTTCAACGGAGAACCAATTAACCATTTTAACACTAGAAAAATATATATTTTCTAAACAATCAGAAGCTATTCTTGAAATTTTTGATTCCTGGTAAAATAAATCAAAATAAATATCATCATTGATTCTGTATGGTAAAGGTGAAGTTGTTTGTTCTCTTTTGATAGAAGGGGGTCTACCTGAAATGAAACATACATGTGTTTCCATATTTAATAAAGTGTTCCAGATAAAAACTCTGGTTTTATTTTCTTCTTGTGTAAATGAATTAGATTTTGCTTTAAGATGTAAACCAATAGAGCAAGCAATCCGAATAGCAAGACCAATTAAATTATAAGCCCAATTTATTCTTCCTGTGGTTAATAAATAAAAAGAACACAGCATTAATCTTTGAACTTGTGAAATAGAACCGGGAGTTGAAATATTAATTCCCAAATGCATTGCTTTATTAAAAAATCTAAAATGATCTGGTTCGTTTCCTTTATATTGTTGTTTTTCAACCATATCTCTAACAGTTGAAATTGAATACATGCCATTTAAAACTGCTAACCAGCCTCTATCAATTTTTACTGCTGATAATTGTTTATTGTTATCATAGTTTTTTACATCAAATGTATTATTAATTATAGTATCCCAAAAAATTGAATATTGGTTTAAAAAAAAGGTTCTCGAAAATATTCTATAGACAGGGTGTAGAGAATTAAAATATAGATTTATTAAATAATCAGAAGTTTCCTTACTTGGAAGCTCAAAAAGTGTATCATAGTCTATTTGATCTTGCTCGAAGGTTGAAAAGCCTCTTACGTTAATATCATCTAAGTAAATTGGCTCGGTTTTCTTTTTTGCTTCTTCTTTTCCGCTAATATCTTCAATTGTTCTACGGATCCAAACTTCATTAGAAGGTTTTCCTAGGAGCCCTTTTCTTATTTCTTTGCCTTTAGACTCAAAATCAAAGTCAGTTTCATCCATTGAGCTTACTGATCCTACTTCTGCAGAGACATTTTTCTCATCTTGATCAACTGGGTCATTTTTTGAATAGTTGAGATTGCCTAAAAAGCTGTTCTATTTTGTTAGGAAGTGATGAATAATGATAAAATAATAAATGTGATAAAATAATAAATGTGATAAAATAATAAATAATAATAAATAATAATAAAATATAATAAAACAAATTTAAAAATTGAAAAAGCATTAAATAATATACTATAAAATACATACTGGACCGAGAATGTCTTTAACCTTTGCCTGCTCAGTAGAACTCAAATTTGGTAGCATGTCGTTTATGATTTTTTCATATTTGGAGACTTTGCCTCTGAGCTCCACTAGTTCACTTAGAGGTTAGTAAGTAGAAAAACTAGATATATGTATAAATTTGTATAGATAGAACATAAAAAAATACAAAAAAATACCAAAAAATACCAAAATATACCAAAAATGCTAAAAAAATATCCAAAAATACCAAAATATGCCAATAGACGTAAATACACATAAAGCAACCAAGAAAATGTATCGAATTTAGCATGCATATGCATTTAGCATGTGCATGTGCATTTAGTATGTGCATGTGCATTTAGTATTGATTTAGCATTGATTTAGCATTGATTTAGCATTGATTTAGCATTGATTTAGTATGTTCATTTAGTATGTTCATTTAGCATGTTCATTTAGCATGTACGTTTATAGCATTCATTTAGCATTCATATAAATAAGAACCTACTTTTTTATTCGCTGTCTCTTATCATCGGTATAAATACACTCGAGATTCAATTCTTTGCATTGAAAGCATCCAGGCCTATAGGAAACAAAAAAAAAATTAGCAACAGACGAATAAAGAAAAAAAAAAAAATTAATTAATTAATTAATTACTTTTCGCCACTGCACTATAAAAGTTAGCAAAGAATTAAAATATATAATTGATAGCATAGAAATACAAAATAATGAAATAATATTTCATTGGTAATTATACAGATGAATAGAACTTACTTTTGTTTTTCGAACCCGACACTGTTCGCAAGCCCTTTGCACCCTGTGTCTTATTATTTCTGTGTTTTTTCCAACAGATCTATTTAAGCCTGAACCTTTTGGTTTTCGCCCACACATTTGTGTGTATATTTGTTTTTATTGTTATTGTTTGTTATTGTTTGTTGTTGTTTGTTGTTGTTTGTTGTTGTTTGTTATTGTTGTTTATTTATTGTTTATTTAGCATATATTATTTTTATTATTATTTAATATTTATTTAGCATATATTTTAATTATTATTATTTTTATTATTTTTATTATTATTTAGCATATATTTAATTTTTATTATTATTATTTTTATTTTTATTATTATTTAGCATATATTTAATTATTATTATTATTATTATTATTATTATATATTATATTATATATTATATTATTTATTATTTTTATTTAATAATGATATTATATTACTGTATCCATATTCATATACTATTATATACTTGCACATATATTATGGAGTTAACTTATCTTGGAGTCCATTTATAATCAATTATTCCGTTCTTGTAGACTGACTGGAATTTTCGCTTAAAATAAGTGCAATTAAAGGACAAAAGTTAGTAAATACAACGATTAGATTAGTAATGATAATGTTATTATAGGCTGTATAATATTTATATATTACTATTATTATTACTATATTATTATATGATTATGTATTATACTATATACTTAGTCCATAAATAGCAATAGTGCGTTTAGCTATCTATTAACTTGTTTATTTATTTACATTAATGCAGAAAATTTAATAGGATTAGTAAATAACTACACACTATATAACGTATTAACAATTTTTAATTACAATTCACATAATGTACTATAGACACATCGACGCACTTTTATTGCTATAACATTATTCAATCGGATCATTTCCCCGGATAGTGTTATAACGTTTAACGACACAAAATTTATGAGTATTTATTTAAGTATCTATCACTATATACGAAAACAATATAAACTAATATACAAACATATAAATAATATATAAACAAATAAACTAATATACACACAATATACTTTTAAACAGCCTCTTGGTTCCTAAACTAAATATAATTGGATTATTTAACCCCTACACGCGACAGCAATCGCATTAATTAGTTTTAATTACAAAATAAATTAATTAATTAATTAATTTATAAAAATTATATTAATTAATTTTTTTTTTTTTTTTTAAAAAAAAAATTATTTAATATTATATATTCTTTTGCATCTGGGCAATTTGTTTATTGTTTTCTATTGGTCTATTAAATTCTCACGCCACTGGTTATATAATAAATAAATAAGCATTTTAATTAATTAATTAAATAAATAAATAAATAAATAAATAATTAATTAATTAATTTTTTAATATTTATATATTTATGTCATCATAGTGGTTATTGTTTCCTTTTTTGTATAATTATAATATAATATAATATAAAAAGTTATAAATACACACACTATTAGTTATAATAATATATTGTTAGTTGATTTATAATTAACAGTATATAATACAACGACAACGGTTTATAAAGGCAGTTCAGATACGTGTAAACTATGGGCGTAAAATACAGCGTAGATGTTTAGATGCGTAGTAAGTAGTAAGTAGATGCGTAAAGCAGTAAACACAAAGTGTCATCTAATAATAATATATTATTAATATTATTAATACGCATACATACACACATACACACATACACACACATTAACATCTAAAGCCATTGTTGTAATTTTTATTTGTACTTTTGCACTTATACTCATCTGTAATTCCATAATATTATCCAACACAAACAAACAAACAAGTGCGTAACTACACTAGTAAATTAAATCGTATTCCTTGTATATGGAATTTCTATTATTCAGCTTCATTATGCTGTTTATTTATTACGCTATATATATTCCCCACACTTATATTTCTAATACATGTAAACACTTTATCAACTTTAAATCTTATACGTATACATTTAACATTTACAAGAGAAAGCATTATATTAATTATAACTAGTTAATTTACAAGCCTTGCGTATTCCACCTTATCTTTCAAATAACCATTATTCATACTGCTAATCAACTTTATCACAAATAGCTAGTCAACTAATTAAATTACAAATTTCATTTTTCAATTAAATACTACAATTGATAATTATTTTATCTATTTCTTCTGTTGGAATATTTATTTTTGTAGAGAACGGAGAAAAAAAAAAAAAAAAAAAAAAAAAAAAAAAAAAAAAAAAAAAAAAAAAAAATATAAAAAAAAAAAAAATTTTTTTTTTTTTTTTTTTTTTTTTTTTTTTTTTTTTTTTTTTTTATTATATTCTTTTTTCCATTTCTTTCTTTGTTCGTTTATTTAAATTTATTTTTATTTTATTATATATTTTTTATTTCTCCCATTCTTTAATCATATGCTGGTGTTTCTTCTGCTTCAGCAACTGGATTCGCACCTTCTTCATACTCTCCTTCATATTCGCCATCGTAGTCATCATCAACAGTTGCATTTTGGTATTGTTGATATTCAGCAATTAAATCATTCAAATTACTTTCTGCCTCTGTAAACTCCATTTCATCCATACCTTCTGATGTGTACCAATGCAAGAAAGCTTTCCTCTTAAACATTGCTGTAAATTGTGAAGAAGTACGAAGGAATAATTCTTGAATTGCAGTAGAATTACCAATAAATGTTGCAGCAGTTGATAAACCAGCTGGAGGAATATTACAAACTGAGGTTTGTACATTATTTGGAATCCATTCCACAAAATAATTTGAATTCTTAGTACATGTTGACCATACAGTTTCTTCAACTTCCTTTGTTGAAACTTTTCCTCTAAAAATTGTAGCAGCTGTTAGGTATCGACCATGATATGGATTGCAAGCAGCCATCATATTTGAAGGATTAAAAAGTTGTTGGGTAAGTTCTGGAATTGATAAACCTTGGAAAGATTTACTAGTTGCTGAAAAAAGAGGAGCATAACCAACAATAAAGAAATGTAAACGTGGAAATGGCACTAGATTAACTGCCAATTTTCTAAGATCACCATTAAGTTGTCCAGGAAATCTAAAACCAGTAGTAACACCAGACATAACTCTAGCAATAAGACTATTTAATTGTGCATAATCAGGTTGACTAATACGTAAAGTTCTAGCACAAATATCATAGAGGGCTTCATTGTCCAAACAGAATGTTTCATCAGAATTTTCAACTAATTGATGGAATGAAAGTACTGCATTATAAGGCTCTGTAACAGTATCTGATGTTTTTGGACTAGGAAGAATAGAATAAGTTGCAAGCATTCGATCGGGGTATTCTTCACGAATTTTCGAGAGAAGCAAAGTACCTAATCCACTACCTGTACCACCTCCAAGACTGTGAGTGACTTGAAAACCTTGAAGGGATTCAGTTTGTTCAGCTTCACGTCGAACTGCATCCATTATAGTATCCATCAATTCTGCACCTTCTGTGTAAAAACCTTTAGCCCAACTATTACCAGCACCTGATTCGGAATTAATATAATTATCTGGTCTGAAAAGATCTCCAAGAGGTCCACTTTTAATTCCATCAAGAATACCTGGTTCTAAATCAACTAAAACTGAACGAGGTACATATTTTCTACTGGTTGCTTCTGAAAAGAAAACATCAAGTTTATCTATCCTTTCTTTTTCATTGGATATAAGTTGACCATGGGGGTTAATCCCGTGTTCTACTATAAGTGCTTCCCAAAATGCAGTACCAATTTGGTTTCTAAATGTATAAAGTATAATTATAAACAATTTTGAATATTAATATTCATTTGTTTATAATTGATGAACTGTTAGTAATGTGAATCTAATTAAATATGAAAATAAAATAATAAAAAAAATCATTTTAAATTTAAACATAAGCGATAAAGCGATAGATGAAATGAAATTAAAAAAAAAAAATATTGAAATCGAATTGAATTAATTTTTGAGAAAAAAAAAAAAAAAATGAAATAATATATCAATTTAAAAAAAAAATATTTTTATATATCTAAACAAGTGTTAAATCATAAACAAATTCAATAATAAAAAATAGATAAAAATAATAAAAACTATATTGACAGTAAAAAATAAATAAGATGAAACCAAATTTAAGAAGCTTTTTTAATAATTTAAAGACTTAAATTTATTATTAATCATTAACTTATAAAATTAAATAAACTAAAATAATAAAAATAATAATAAAATAAAATTAACTAAAAAAGTCAAACAAACAAATTAAAAAAAATGAAAATCGAACAATAAATGAATTAAAAATAATAAATTACAAACTAAATTTTTAAAAAAAATAAATCCAAATCCAAATCCAAAAAACTTAGACAAGAAAATGGTAAATGAAAATAATTGAACTAAAAAAAAATAATAAAAAAAATAACCAAATTTTAAGAATCTCAAGTAAAATAATAAAATAAATGATTACAAAAATAAATTATAAAAAATATAAAAATTAACTAAATAAATATTAAACCAATTAAACCATAAGATAATAAAACAAATAAATATAAAGATAAATTAAGTAAATATAATTAGTTAAATATAACGAACGCATAAATGCAAAATCAACATACCCTAAAAGTTAGCAAAAAACAAATTGAATTTTTTACAAATTGTTTAAAAAGAAAATTCAAAAATCGAGTTGAGGTGCATAAAAAATCCGAAAAAAACCGGACAAATCGAAAAACAGTGAAAAAAATAGTGTAAAAAAATCTGGAAAACCCGTATAAAAAAAACTCACCTGCTTGACCACACTGAATAGAAACAATTTCACGCATTTGGTCCTTTTAATAATTTTTACTCAAACTGATGGTAAATGAATATTAGTGTAAACTTTAAATTTATACTGGTAGAAAAGAAAAAAATCTATAAATTCCTATTGTTTGTATTTTTTTTTTTTATTTTCGCTTTCTTTTTTTTTTTCCTCGTTGTTGTTGTTTTGTTGTTGTTTAGTTTCCATAGAAATATGTTTAAAGATGGTTAGGTATATTTCATACCGGTGTAAATTTTGGGTATTACATTTTATATTTTTGTTTTATCTGGTTGCTACGTTAGACAGGGAAAAACAAAAATATTTTATTCCTCTTAGAAACGGAGTTTTTGCGACAATATGTTTTTGAAGTAAAAAAAAAAAAAAAAAAAAAAAAAAAAAAAAAAAAAAAAAAAAAAAAAAAAAAAAAAAAAAAAAAAAAAAAAAAAAAAAAAAAAAAAGAACTAAGAAAAAATATCCTAAACCTGACAACATACAAGAGACAAGTAGAAATGTATACACATAGATAGATATAAATCATATGTATATATGTATGTAAATGTAAATGTAAATATAAATGTAAATATAAATATACATACCACATCCATCCTAAATACAAATATGCACATAAACACATACATTCGTAGATAAGCATATACATATACATATACATACGCAATCATACTAAAATATTTATATTTTCATGTGCATGTATATATATATATATATATATATATCTACGTATATGTACTTATATACATAAACGTATACAAGTACATACATACACGCCAATTACTCCTTGCTGGCTTTGGCCCTTCGAATCGCAAACTCTCTAATCTGACTGTCTGCATCGGCAATGACAAAAAATTTTCGTTTTGAGTCACTTTTCCATAGTAAGACCCCAATCTCTTGAGCATAAGTAACCATAACTTGGTAATCATTAAAGTTTGTAAAATCGGTATATAAGAAACCAGGCATTGCTGTCATTCGTTCTACTTCCAACTGCCATAGACGAATCTGATCTGAAATTGTTGGTGGTAAAATTGGAATATTCTTTGTCATTTGTGGATGAGCATGCACAGTCAGATAAGTGATTATTTGATCAGCAGTAATTCCATTTGCTAAAGCAAATCTTATTGATTCTCTAGTGATTTGACCAGTCACTAAATTTGGTAATCTTGTTTTCAAATTTGTAAATAAATTCAAAATGGCAATTTGTAATGGTGATGATGTATATGCATAAATTTTAAAATTAGTTTCAATAATTATAAATCCTTTTGAACTAGTGTTATTATTATTGCTGTTATTGCTATTGTTGTTATTATTATTATTACTATTATTATTATTATTATTGTTATTATTATTATCCTCCTCCTCCTCTTGTATATCATTGTTAAGAGCATTTGAAATTAAATTTGATGCGGGGATCGAAGAACCAGGATCAGCAGTAAGCATCGCAGCAAGAAAAGTTGGATAAAATCTTCTTGATGTTAATTTTCTCTGATATACAATACCATAATCTCTTAAATCCTCTAACATTTTAATTTGTGTATCACTTAAAGCACTTAGAGAGTAATCCTGACCTAATTCAAGACTTCCTAACATAAAAATAAAATGTAACACATCGACCGGATCCATATTAAGTTTTTCCGCCATATTTAAATACTGTATTAATAAAGTCCAAATTTGTGAATTTATATCCTGTAATAAAAATTGGAAACCCAAATTTGTAATATGCATATTTTGTAAAACTTCACCTTCCATTAAACCACTATACCTTAATAGTGATAAAACCCCATTATTCGGGGAATCCCCTAAATTTGTACCAACCATAAAATGTAAAATAGTTTCCCATTTTTGCTTCCCATATTTATTTAAAAATTTTATATCAACCTTATGTTTATCTTCAGTAGTACATGGTATACCAAATGATTTGTTTTCTGGACCATTTGTCAGAGCAATTTGGAAGTTTTTTTTAAAAATCTCATTCAATTTAATTAGTTTATTTTTTATTTTAAATAAATGAAGTCCTTTTAGTTTGTTGATAGCCTCAATTTTTAATCTTTTGGATTTTGTTAAAACTAAAATATCTAAAATATTAGTCGAAATCGGTACATCAATGAACAAAATGTTCATAATAAATATTTTCGAAAGTTTGGGTAACAGTCGGAAAATAGCCAGACATGTTGCCGGTGCTTGATATAATCTAGCAAGAACACTTTCTGGGAGTCCTTCAAGGTAATCGTTTACATTCGATTGAAATTGGGACATTTTGCTGTATAATTATTTTAATAACTAATTCGATCGATTTATTATCATTCGATTGATTCGGTTGAATTTCGAACAATCTGTATTACTCGGTACGATGTATGCAGTTGTGTGTTTTAGCATTACTCAATACAGCGTACACACTTGTGCTAAATTTTCATTTTATATTACTATTAATATAAATATTTCATCAAGTATGACAATATAAGATGATTGTGATAGGAATACAGTCAATTATATTGAATTTCAAGTAGACTCTTAAAAATCTTATAAAATATTTTTTTATCTGTTAAAAATTTTACTAAAAAATATTTTCTTCTATTTTTCAATTCCAATAATTTCCTATTTTGTATATTGAATTCAATTCATATATAATCAATCCATAGAAACAACTATATTGATTATGTAATTAATCCTTTGTGTTTATGTAATCATTTTAGAACCCCACCGAGAAGATGACCTCGGAGCAGGACGCAACAGTAAATACGTGGTAGTGGAAAATAATCGGTAACAGTGAACGTGATTGTAGTTCATTCGTAGTTGGATGTAGATGTAGATACATAGATATATAATAAATAACAGTAATACATACACAGTAACCAAAAGATCAAGAATGTCCCATTTGAAATTTGTGAACAAGGTAATGCAAAATGATTTATGTTGAGTATATGTTAATTAATGTTAACATATATGAGAGTTTTTATATATTTATTATTATGAGAGTTACGTATACTAAAATTTTTATAGGTTTGGAACTCATTTAAAACAGAAAGTGGTCTTGAGCCTTGTCTTTTTAAGAAGGTGTGCAGTAATTTATGATTTACAGTTTAGTTTACAGGAATCTAATAGATAGATGGAAATTTTGGGTGCAGAGAAAGGAACAGTTGTTATGAAGCTGTTTGTGGAGAAAAATCATACAAATAGATTGCAAACGTTTCATGGGGGGGCTATTGCTTCTCTGGGTGAGTGTATCATAATATAGTACTATCGTACTATGTTATGTATAATAATTAACTAACATTCAGTCGATCTTGGAGGCTCTTTGGCTGTTTCCTCTAGAGGATTGTTTGCTACAGGAGTGTCTACGGATATTAATGCTACATATATTCGTTCTGGAGGGAAAGTAGGAGACGAAGTTTACATGGTGAGTTAATATATCGTGTATATGTATTAAATTTATATATTAATATGCAGCTTATATATTAATATTCTGCTTATATATTAATATGCAGTTTGTATACTAATTAAAGGTTTCTTTGTGTGACAAATTGGGTACTACTTTGGCATATACTAGTGTCAGTTTCTACGATGGGCAGAAAAAGCTTTTTGCTAGAGGGTCTCATACGAAGTTTGTTTCGAATGCATATAAGGATGTGAGTGATAGTATACAATAGCATAGTATAGCATAGTATACTATACTATACTATACTATATTATGCTATATTATGCTATGGTATATTATGGTGTACTATTATATGTACATTTATCTATATATATAGGTATACATTTTATGGAATGTTTATATATGTGCATTATATATATATAGGTATACTCTTTCCACATACATACTAACTGCAGCCTCGAAACAACCTTGAAATGACAAAACCCCCTTCTAAAGAAGAAGAGGAGCAAGCCAAACGTCTTATTAAGGATTTTATTTAGTTTTTTATATAGTATATTTATATATATAAATACATATAAATATATACTAATTTACAATATACATAATAAATATTAAATATATACTAAACATTGTCTTCCAATATATGATCTACAATCAGATTCCACTTCTCCACCAAAGGATGAGTATCTTCAAACAAAGCAGAAGCACTTTCAACGTCCCAATAACGAGATGAAAATAAATTCTCAATTGAAAGCTCTTTTAAAGCTAATTTCTCTAAATCATTGTCTGGTAAACGACCTTTAAGTCCTTGTAAAATTCCAAATATTCTCCCAACTTGTAATCCTAATTTTGATCCCAAGATATAACCTCGATCAAAACCTACTTGTAAATTTTTATTTTTACTTTTTATAAAACCATCTAAATAGCCTTGATTACTATGGTTTGCTTCTAGTTTGATTAGGTCTGGGTTTTTAAACTCAGTTTCTTCTGTATCTGAAGAGGATTCCATAAAATAATACTAATAATTGTTACAATTGTTTACAATTTTAACAATTATTATTATATTATTTATTAATATATATATTAATATATATATTTATATATATTATTTATATTTACTTTTTACTTTACTACCCTGTGAAGCTGTAGTCCTTTATTGTCTAGCAACCTATGTATACTATATAATAAGAGTTATAAATACAAATAAATAAATAAATAAATTAATAATAACTAATAATAAATAATAAATAACATAATATTAATATTAACATAATAATTAATATTATTATATAAATATTATCATACAATGCCGCAGGAGGAAAATATAATATCGAAATATGTACACAATCGAAATTTCAAACTGCTGAATTTTTTTGCCGTTTCAACTGTACTGTCTGTGGCATCTATTATAGCAGCTAAAAGGGCAATTGCCGCTAGGAAATGTATGTAATGAATTTAATGTTTTATTTATTTACAAATTGATAAGTTAATACAAATACATATATGTGAATATAGACTTATAATATAATATAATATAATTTAATATAATTTAATTTAATCTATTGTAACTAACTTTAGACATGCCGATGTACTTCCAATCAAACTATTTGCCTCCACCGTTTTCTGTGAAATCCGATGCCTTTAAGGCAATAGGATATGCAACTGTGATTGCTCTTTCCACATTCACATCGGTAACAACTGGAGTTTGTCTTGCCATGGATGTTCGCAATGCTTCAGAGTTTGCAAACAAAATGAAAATATTTTTTGGAGGCGATATAGCAGAACAAGAAAGAAATAAAATCCCTATAGACAAGGAATCTTTACATGTTCAGGAGTCTTTAGAGAATTTACTGTCGGATTTCAAGAATCGTGACAAGTAGGACAGTTTAACTGTGTGTATATAGATAGTAAATAATTATAAATATAAACAAGTACATATAACTAGATATAAACTCATATTCATATTTGTGCTAATAGTGCGAATATACAAACACATACAAGTACATACACATAAATAAAAATAAATACAACTAAATACTAATACACACAAATACACACAAAATATACATAAGACAATTACAAATACATACATTCATTCAAAAAAATAAACAAATTTGATAGAGAACTTATACAAACACTATGCCAGCTAACATATAGTACCTGAAAGGTACTATATGTTATTACGTCGTTTTACATACTACTATGTTTAATAAAGCTTTTTGACTTGGGACATTCTAATTTCTATAATTTACTACAACTTACAATTGTATACTTAATTTTTTACATTAAAATAGAAAAAAATTATACATAAAATTTTAGAATACATTATATTATACTTTAAAATTCAAATTCAAAATAAATCTGTAATATTTTAAAACTTTTATTATTCTACAAAATTTCGCTGTTCAGTATTTATCTTACACGATTTCTGCATGGTTACTTAGTTCATTGCACATCTTCATAATGTGTGAATAACTATAACTATCTACGTTATTTTCTAATATGTAGCTCATAATTGTGTAATTTTATTTAAATATTTAGATATTATTTAAACATTTATTTGCAGATATTTTTACAATATTTTTGCATTTATTTTTTTATAAATTTTATATATTTTACAATACATTTTATAAATTTAGCATCTGTTATTCATTATATAACAAATTCCATAAGCGTGGCTGCTTTTTTTTTTTTTTTTTTTTTTTTTTTTTTCAGTAAACTATTATTTATTATCCCAAACCATTTTTTATTATTTTCTTCATTTAGAAATTAAAATTACTTTTATCCTGCTACTATTTTTTTTTTTTATTTTATTTCCGTAATGGTTTTAAATCCCATTTTCAACCGCCACGTAAAAATATCGTAAATACTCAGCCAAACTTCCCAGCACTTTGTATACGAAGACAACGGTTTTTTGCGAAAACAAAAAAAACCGTTGGCAGGAATTGAATTAATCAGGATCTGATAGCTTTTCCGCTTTTCAGGACAAAGTAAAATCTGCACAAAAAAAATAGAAAAAAAAAAAACAAAATTTAAAATTTAAATTTTAAATTTTAAATTTAAACATGAAGGAAAAAATCATTGATTTTGATCGGAAAAATGTCAACTTTGATCAGAAAATAACCGACTTTAGTCGGGCAAATACAGACTACAGTCGTGAAATTTACGAATTACCAGTAATAAACATAAACAGCTCGGCAGATTTTGCTGGAGAAACACCAATAGGAATCCAAGAAGAAAATAGTAAATATCTGAGAAGCAAAAGTGCAAAATCTTTATTGGAACTCCCTATAAATGATTTTAAAAATTTCATATTACTGTGTATACTTTATTTTCTGCAAGGAATACCAGTCGGATTAGCATTTGGTTCAATACCTTTTATATTAAAATCAAAACTGAGTTACGGTCAAGTGGGAATTTTTTCTTTAGCAGCGTATCCATACAGTTTAAAATTACTATGGAGTCCTATTATTGATTCAATTTATTTTAAATCTTTTGGTAGAAGGAAAAGTTGGATCATTCCTATTCAATTTTTATGTGGAATAATTTTAATTTATTTAGGTAAAACTGTTCCAGATTTAATAGAAAATATTAGTCTTGTGGAAAATTTAAGTTTGAATTTAAAAAAATTAACTTTTATTTTTTTCAATCTCATTTTATTATGTGCAACTCAAGATATTGCTGTGGACGGTTGGGCTTTAAACTTAATTTCCTTACCAAATTTACATTACGCTTCAACTGCTCAAACTATTGGTATAAATTCTGGTTATTTCACCTCTTTTACTATTTTCTTAGCCTTAAGTTCCCCAGATTTCGCCAATAAATATTTTAGATCAAACATTACAAACTTAAATAGAAACAAAGGTTTAATAAACATTGGCCAATATTTAACTTTTTCAGGTTGGTTATTCATATTTACAACCTTATTGGTGTTTTTTTTCTCATTTGAAAAACCAGAAATTAATATCAAAACTGGTTTATCTGGCACTGTCTCCGTTTACAGATCAATGTGGAAAGTCATACGTTTAAAAAATGTACAAACTTTTATCTTAATTCAATTAATTTCTAAAATTGGCTTTCAAGCAAATGAGGCTGTAACAAATCTAAAATTATTAGAAAAAGGGTTTAAAAGAGAAGATTTAGCCTTAACTGTATTAATCGATTTCCCCTTTGAAATAATTTTTGGCTACTATACTGCAAAATGGTCATCTGGTAGTTCTCCTTTAAAACCATGGTTATGGGCTTATATAGGTCGTATTATTTGTGCCATTCTGGCCCAATTTTTAGTTTATTCTTTCCCTGTAATTGATAAAAATAATGATCAAGGTGTACCATTTTATTATTTATTATTTGTTATAATCATACACATAACTGGTTCTTTTATGTCAACAGTTCAATTCGTTAGTATTAATGCTTTTCACACAATGATTTCGGATCCAATCATTGGTGGTACTTATATGACGACGCTAAATACTATTTCTAATTTTGGAGGCCAATGGTCAAGAATTTTAGTTTTATTTAGTGTGGATTGGTTAACGAAAGCAACCTGTTTTAATAACAATGATTATAATTTAAATAATAATCCCCCTTTTACCCCTTTCAGTTGTGTTGCTGAATATGATAAACAAAAATGTTCGTCTTTAGGTGGACAATGTAATGTTCAAATTGATGGTTACTATTTAACAAACACAATCTGTATTATAACTGGTATATTTTTATATGTGAAATTAATTAGAAAGTCAATTAATCATTTACAATCGTTGAGTTTGGACAAATGGCGAGTATGATGTTATGTTGCATTTGTTAATTTTGTTATTTTTGTTAATTTTGTTATTTTTGTTAATTTTGTCAATTTTGTTAATTTTGTTAATTTTGTTATTTATTGTTATTGTTATTGTTATATTTATTATTAATTATTACTATTTGTTATTATACATTAATTGATTATTATTATATATTATTTATTTATTATTTATTATTAATTATTACTATTTGTTATTTATTATACATTAATCGATTATTATTATATATTATTTATTAATTATTAATTATTAATTACTATTTATTATTATCCATCATGAAAAAAATTTTACCAGAAAAATCATTCACTATATAGACTAATCAAATTTGATAAACCTCATCCTATGACCTATTTATATCTATCGTACACGTTTTTAATCATATTATTACTTCAAACTCATGAATACCTAAAAATTTCAGAATTTGTGTTATCATAATTACATGAATAGTAATAACCCATCTATTTATAGGTGTGGGATAATTGATTCTGCAAAATTCAATACAGAAGTGTCATTACCATACTGTCCAATAATTTGAAAACCGATTGGTTCTTTGGTATTAGAAAAAGGTAAAGAAATAGCTGGGATTCCAGCTAAATTAATCGACGCTGTTAAAACATCATTTACATATGAATCAACTGGTGATTTTTTATTTGCCACTTCTTGTAAAGTAGGGGCAGAAGTCGTGCTAGTTGGTCCTATTATAAAATCTAATCCATTATTTTTATTATTATTGCTATTATCGCTATCATCTTTTGTATGTAATGGATTCGGAGTGCTGAAAACATTATCAAAATCCTTTTGAACTAATCTTCTTACTCTTTGAGCTTTAAGAAAGTGTGATTCATATTCTCCTGCCGAAAGTGAAAATGAGCCTAATATGATTCTTCTTCTTACTTCTTTCCCAAATCCTAAACCACGAGTTGCTGCATACCAAGTCGAAGAAGACCCGAGATCGTTATTAATATTAGCTGTAGCGGTATTTATTCCATTAGTTGCCGGATTTCCATACCTTATACCATCATATCTAGCTAAATTAGATGATGCTTCAGCAGTAGATATGCAATAATAAGCAGGTAAAGAATATATAGCAGATGGTAAATTAATTATGTAGATACTATGACCCATATTATGAAGTTTTTCTAATAGTAATTCCCATGCTTTTCTAACTTCATCTGAAAGTTCACTTGGATTAAACTGTATTGGAATACCTATTTTATATTTTTTATTTGTATTACTATTACTATTATTATTGTTATTATTATTATTACTGATAATTAGTTTTCTCCTCATCTTATCAGATAACGAAGTTGGATCATCCGGATCATTCTTAGCTGATAGGATATTAAAAACTGACCGAAGTAAAGGAAATTTCTCTAAACGAGTAATAATACCAACTGTATCAAGTGATTGTGAATATGCGACAACACCCAAACGTGATATGACACCATAGGAAGGTTTAAATCCAACTACACCACAGTATGAAGCAGGTAAACGAACCGAACCTCCAGTATCAGTTCCTAAAGCTACATCACAAAAACCAGCACTAACAGCGCCAGCTGAACCACCTGATGAGCCGCCGGTTGTATGAGGTAGATTTCTAATATTTGTATCGTTTTCGAATTCTTTACATGGATTTATAGTTGACCCATAACAAGAAAAGGTATTTGAAGAGCCCATTCCAAATTCATCCATATTTGATTTTCCTATTACAATCATTCCTGACTCTTTTAATTGTTTGACACAAGTTGCTTCATAGGGACTCATATAATCTGAAAAAAAAAAAAAAAAAAAAAAAAAAAAAAAAAAAAAAAAAAAAAAAAAAAAAAAAAAAAAAAAAAAAAAAAAAATCATTAGTTAGTTTATCCCTTTTAAAAGCAAACCACTTAAAAACAAACCTTTTAAAATACTGGAAGAGCAACTCGTTGGAAGGTCTAAAGTACAAATATTATCTTTAATAACGCCCATGATTCCATTCAATTCAGATTCTGAAAAAAAAAAAAAAAAAAGGTTAGTTATAAATAACAAATAAGATGGAAAGCATAAAGGGAAGTAAGTACACACCGGTATTAAAAGCCTTTTTAAGGTCTTGAAGAATGTCATTTTCACACTTGACAGTGTTTAAGGCTTTAAATTTACCATTTTGAGAAGCTATTTTTGACAGATAAGACTCTGCTTTTTTTATTGCCCCAGATAAATTTACGTTCATATTATATTATTGTAATTGTAAGTTTTGCTAATACAAGAATTAGTAAAAATGTTTATAAAATACTAAGTATTATAGTTTTGAATTTATTCGTTCCCTTTGAGTTTCCTTTTTGGTTCAGGTTTCGTAAATTATTTTAAGTTTTTCTTAAATTTTCCGTAACTCAACACAACGTTTTAATAGCTTCACAACCAAAAATTAAATATTAATTTGTAGCTATATTTAGAGATAGTTCCCATAGGGATACATAGTAATAAAATAAAGGTATAGAGGTGCATGAAAAAGCAAAAATTATAAATTTTAAGGTGTTGCACTGGAAAAACAAGGTACGAATACGAGAAAATTACATATTTTTTAAACAAAATTTTTTTTAAATAGTGTAAATTTACAATAATATTATTACTACAAATATTTCTAACTAATAGAGAATAAAATGGAGTTGGCTGCTAAACATAAAAAGTTTATGCGAATGGCATTGGAAATGGTATGCTATAAAAAAAAAAAAAAAAAAAAAAAAAAAAAAAAAAAAAAAAAAAATTTTAAATAAAAAAAATAAAAAGAATAAAAAAAAAAAAAAAAAAAAAAAAAAAAAAAAAAAAAAAAAAAAAAAAAAAAAAAAAAAAAAAAAAAAAAAGTAAAAAAAAAAATACATATTTTAAATATAAATTTATTCATTTTTTAAAAAGTTATAATAATTTTTTTTTTATTTAAATAAATTTTTTTTTTTTTTTTTTTTTTTTTTTTTTTTTTTTTTTCAT
>JAJLXO010000166.1:94673-105569 GCA_030571375.1 Botryozyma mucatilis | reverse complement strand
AATATTACATGTTTTCTATGTAAATATAACAATAAAAACTTGAAAATCCATTGTATAGAATAAAAAAACAAAACAAAGTGTATAAAATATACAGTATATAAAAATAGGTTTAATAAATTAATTCACCCATGTAAAACACACCTTATACCCTAACCCCTCCGGTTCAAGTCCTCTTCCGGTACATGGGTACCTACGGTAAATAATAAATAATAAATAAATAATAAATAATAAATAAATAATAAATAATAAATAAATAATGCTAGTTATATTCACTATGTAGATAAATAATAACTTCTATACTTGTTGCTCAATTGTAATTCCGTCATTGACTGTTTTTAATTCTTTTACGTAGTGTGGCATTTCCAATTTGACTTGATCATTTAGTAAATTTTGTATTAATTTTGCCTTTTGTTTTGCTGTTGCTAGTCTTTTTGAGAATTCTTTTACATCAGCATCACTATTAGTGTAAGGAACATTTGTAGTTAATTTTTGTAGATTATTTACTGTTTTTGATAATTTATTATTTTGTAAATGAGTGAGTGAATCAGATATTGTACCATCAGAAGATAAATTTGTAGTTTTTTGAATTGTTTGTTTCCATACACTTGTTCTACCATTTATTACACCCATTAAAAAATATCTTCTAAAAGCAGAATCTACACCAACTTGTCTTCCTTCAGCTATTCCAGCTTTTTCTCCATTTTTTTCACCTTCTTTTAGTCCATTTTTGTAGAAGGATTCTTCTAGGTTTAAAACATCATCAAATAAGTCGTTTTCTATCATTGCTTTTGAATGGTTAATGTATTTATTATTTATCTATGTATTTTATTATAGATAGAAAGATTACTATTGGTTATATTTATGTGTATGATTATGTAGTATAGTGTTTTTGAAATTTTTACTATATATACAATGATATAAAACTTACTAGTATACTAGATAAAAATACAAATACGACACTACGATTTATACTATAATATAATAATATATTATACTATACTAATATTACATAACGATAATAATAATAGAAATATTATATAAAAAATAATAATAATATAATAATATAATTTTATATAATACTAAATACTATATGATATAACATAATATACTATAAATATAGATAATATAATTCAATACTATAAAAAATAATAATAATATAATAATATAATTTTATATAATACTAAATACTATATGATATAACATAATATAATACTATAATAATAGAAATAATAATATAATGTATAATAGTAATAAATGATATCATTCAATGCTATAATATAATACAATATAATACAATATAATTCAATACTATAATAAAAAATAATAATATAATAATAATATAATATAATATAATATAATATAATATAATATAATATAATATAATATAATGTAAAATAATAATAATAACAATGCTATACTATATATACTATATGCTACAATATGCTATAATAATATGCTATATGCTATACAATATGCTATAATAATATGCTATATGCTATACAATATGCTATAATAATATTCTATATGCTACAATAATACATTATATTATATGCTATAATAATATGCTATAATAATAAAAAATTATATTATATACTTCGTATATAATATAATTACTTTTTTATTATTTGTATTATTTTTACTATTTTTATTTATTATGGCATTAAATTTATCTCTGTTTTTCCTCATCTGCTTAACAACGAACCCTTTCCCTAAATCAAATTTGTTGTTTATTGTGTTTTGTTTATTTTTTTGTTTATTTTTTGATTTTTGGCTTAATTTTGTTTATTTTTTTTATTTTTTTTAATTTTTTGTTTATTTTTTATTTTTTATTTTTTATTTTTTATTTTTTTATTTTTTGCCACAATTAAATTCACTTATAATAATTAAAAAAAATATTCATACATTACTATAGAAATAAATTAGAAAAATTATTATAAAGAATAAAACACAATGTCTTTCTCAGTATCAGTCCCAAACGATGGAGGACGCAGAAAAGACGTGTATAGTAGTGTTTTGAAGACAATAATTGCTGTTAATGCATATAATTTTACCAAACAACTTGCTATAAATGGTATGTATTGTTATATTTTATTACATTTTATTATATTTTATTATATTTTATTATATTTTATTATATTTTATTATATTTTATTATATTCTCACATTCTAACAACATACAGACGTACGCTTTACTACTCTTGAACTTAAAGACGGTCGAACTTTAACCGATTCAAATGCAATTGTTAGGTATTATTAATATAATGAAATTGTATTGGTTAATTTAATATAATTAAAATAGTTAATTAACAATAATAGATATTTAAATCAAATATCAACTGCTGAACCAAATCATCCAGGTCTTGTAGAAGAATCTCTTATTGAATGGGAAGAAACTACTTTAGAACCAGCTCTTCGTCAAGATGATTTAACTGTAACTCAAATTGAGGCTCTTCTTAGACCAGCAGAGAAGATTATAGCTCGTGGTGCTTTTCCTTCGGTGTGTTAGATAAAATTATATTATATACTTCGTATATAATATAATATTTATTTATTTATTTATTTATTATATTATAGTATAGTATAGTATAGTATATTATATTATATTATAGTATATTATATTATAGTATAGTATAGTATATTATATTATATTATAGTATATTATATTATAGTATATTATATTATAGTATAGTATAGTATATTATATTATATTATAGTATATTATATTATAGTATATTATATTATAGTATATTATACTATAGTATATTATATTATAGCATATTATACTATAGTATATTATATTATAGTATACTATACTATAGTATATTATAGTATACTATACTATAGTATATCATAGCATACCATATCCTTTTATACATATACATATACAACCTACTAGTATCACCCTCTAACTGTTCATTTAGCCTCTTTTAAATGTCGAACAAATCATCTTTTTTGGAACCCTTAATCAGATATTCGAAACTGTCGGAAGATCAAAATTAACCGAACTTCCCCATTTGTTAGAATGGCTTAACGCTTTTGAAAAACTCCCCGTCGTTGCAGAATCTCTTCGTTTTATTCTTGCAAAGGTAACGTATTTTTGATATTTCATACTTTTTTTTCATTCATCTAACATCTTTCCCGTTTTGTCTTTTCTTTATTATTCTCTTTCTTATGCAGATCGGAAAACCTGTTCATATCGGTCCAAAAGAACAAAAATATAATAAAAATGTCACTCTAAAACCCAAAGAAAAAATAATCCTCCCCAAGGATGGTGAAAAAAATATTTTAATCACCTCTGCACTTCCTTATGTAAATAATGTGCCCCATCTTGGAAACATTATCGGAAGTGTTCTTAGTGCTGACGTCTATGCCAAATATGTTCATTCTAGAGGCATAAATTCTATTTACATTTGCGGAACTGACGAATACGGTACTGCAACTGAAACAAAAGCTCTAGAAGAAAAAACTACCCCGCAAGAACTTTGCAACAAATTTCACAAATTACATAAGGAGGTGTACGATTGGTTTGAAATTGATTTCGATTATTTTGGTCGTACAACTACAGAAAAACAAACTGAAATTGCCCAACATATCTTTTTAGAATTAAATAAAAATGGTTATCTTGATGAAAGAACTGAAACACAATTGTATTGTGAAAAACATAACGGTTTTCTTGCTGACAGATATGTTGAAGGTACTTGTCCAAAGTGTGGTTATGAAGATGCACGTGGTGATCAATGCGATTCATGTGGAAACCTTTATGATGTTCTTGAATTAGTTAACCCTCGTTGCAAGCTTGATGGAACAACTCCTATTCCTAGACAATCAAAACATATGTACTTATTGTTAGATAAATTACAACCACAAGTTGAAAAGTGGGCTGAAAAATCCTGCATTGAAGGAAAATGGTCTCGTAATGGTAAAATAACAACCGAATCTTGGTTTAAAGAAGGTCTTAGACCCCAATGTATCACAAGAGACTTGTCATGGGGTACTCCTGTTCCTCTTAAAGGTTATGAGAATAAAGTATTTTATGTATGGTTTGATGCATGCATAGGTTATGTTAGTATTACTGCAAACTTTATTAAGGATTGGCAGAAATGGTGGAGGAATCCTGATGTTAAACTATACCAATTTATGGGTAAAGATAATATCCGCTTCCACACAGTTGTATTTCCCTCATCTCAATTAGGCACAAAGGAAACCTGGACAATGTTAAATCATATTGATACCACTGAATATCTTCAATATGAAGGTGGAAAATTCTCTAAATCACGAAACGTTGGTGTATTTGGAAATAATGCTCAAGAAACTGGAATATCCGCGTCTGTTTGGCGTTATTATCTTCTTTCTTCAAGACCAGAAAATGCTGATACTGTATTTTCTTGGAAAGAATTTATAAGTAAAAATAACAGTGAATTATTGGCTAATTTGGGCAATTTTGTAAACAGAGTAGTTAAATTCATTAATTCTAAATACTCAAATGTTATTCCTCAATATGATCCTAAAAATCTTGAAAATTATTCTACAACTATCGGTCAAATTAATGACGATCTTTCAAAGTATATTGAATTATTAGACGGTTGCAAACTCAAACAAGGATTAGAAGTTCTCATGGCTATTTCCGCAAAAGGTAATGTCTTTCTACAAGAGAATAAACTCGATAATTCTTTATTTAATAGTTCTCCTGAAAAAGCTAATGCTGTGGTTGGTGTTTCAATTAACTTGATTTATCTTATTTCAGCTTTAGCCTATCCATACATGCCTTCTGCTGCTAAAACAATAGTAAATCAATTGAATTTACCATTGAGAAACATACCAGATACATTCACATTAGATATATTGGCCGGTCATCATATAAACAAGGCACAATATCTTTTTACTAAAATTGATGCTTCTAAAGAAGAAGAATGGCGTAATAAGTATGGCGGAAATTCAGAATAAAAAAAAATTTCATTTTATTTTAAACAATTTTAATATTGAATTCTAAATACTCATTTATGGAATTCCCTTTTAAAAGTATGTTTTTTATATATATATTATTTTCTTTCATATTTTATCGTTTTTACATATTATTTTCTTTACACAAAACTATTTAACTGTATTTAAATTATGTCAAATTATTAATTACAATGTTATATATATATTTACAATCAACAAAATCCTTTTCATTTTGTGAAAAAAAAAAAAAAAAAAAAAAAAAAAAAAAAAAAAAAAAAAAGATATAAAATATTTTAAATTTTTTACACAATAAACTTAAAATAAAACATCTATGTAGCCATTAAGCGAATCCGTAAATCCATAGAAAAATTCAAAAGAATTAAACACGAAGTACAGAATTATTAAAATGGCAATTAGTTCTACCTCCAGCCATTTTAACCATTTCACATAAATTATTGAAGCAGTTTGGTATTCCGGAGTGATAAATATGTGTTTTTAGTAGGTTAATTAAGAAGAAGAAAAAAAGAAAAAAAAATTTTCTTTCAACTATTTTTATAGTAAATAAACATTTAACCCTGTTCCCTTTTATTTTATTTTATTTTATTTATTTATTTATTTATTTTTTTTTTTTTTTTTTTAACATTGGTATCAAATTTCTCAAAATAATAGCTTGTTAATCAAACTAAACTTCAATACAATATTTTTTTGGTGCACTCGTTAAATATAATGTGTCGTGTGTTTTTAAATTCATTTTATTTACTTTTATTTTTAAACACAGTAGTTTGAAGTTTGTATTATATAAAACTTAAATAGATTTTTCGTAATTTAGTGTAAAACGTTGATTCTCTATTTTCAATTGTATTAGAATAATTTCTTACTGTATTATACTTGTTTTTGATAATTATATGTGCATCGATTTAATTGTTTTTATATGTAAATAGTGTAATATTATTTTATTTAATACTAAAGTAAATTTAAAAATCTTTTTGCATTTATCATATTTGAAAATAAATGTAGTATATTTTGTGTTAAAATTTTATGTTTTTTTTTTTTTTTTTTTTTATTTTAAAAAAGAAAATATTTCACATTTTTATTTAATAAAAAAAAAAAACTTTCCAAAAGAACTAACTTTAATATAATTAATCAAGATTTACACATATTCCAATTAATTTCAAATTTCACAAAATGAAAGAACTTGCTATTTAGTATAGATTATAATCTTCTGACAAGGATGTGTTTTACGTCGTTGTTATGTGCAAGTATTAAATAAAAATACAATTGTATAATAACTTTCTAGAAATAATCTTATGCTATCAAAGATAATAAAATATATAGTTTTCATAGAAAATGTCTGTAATATTGACTATGATATATAAAATTTTTATAGTATATTAGTGATTAAGTTCAAAAAAAAAAAAAAAAGGTTAGAATGTAGAATATTTGAAAAGTAATCATCATAAAATATTTATTAAAATTATCGTAAATATTAATCTCATATACGTAAAAAAAAATAAAATTGTAGTGAATTAGTTATAACTATCAAATTATATTTGACTTTCTGCTGTATAAACGTTATATTAAAGTTTTTATAGAAAATATTTTATTTTTTTAATTCCAATATAGTATATAAATAAATTATATATGAGTAACGAAAACTTAAGAATTTATTTGATGTATTTTTATAAAAAATGCTAAATGCCAAATGCCAAATACTAAATAATAAATACTAAATGCTAAATGCTAAGCCTTTTATTTCAATTCATTTATTTCCTCCATCTATACTTATAAATTTCCCAGAAACAATGGTTATTTTTTTATCAAAAATTTCCATACGAAATCTATGTGTATTCGCAGTAATTTATTACACGAAATGTGATATGTTTTGTCCGTCACGACTCAAATAAAGCCATGAATAAAACACAAGTTATTTCTCTAATGTAATTAATTAAACTTCTATTGTAATTATTTATCATTTTTTTAATAATATTTCTTTAGACAGCTCTCGTACTAGTATAGCATGATCTTCTTCTGAAATTATTTTAAGTGTCTCGTGTAAAATAGGATTAGAAGCGAAAAGTTTTTCTCTTCCAACATTGTTTAAAATCACTTGTAATAAACGCAAAAGATTTAGCCTGATTATAGCTCTCCTACTTTTAAGTTTAGAGATCAAACTATCAATAAATGAATGTTGAACAATCAATAGACAAAGACGTTTACTTGATAAAAGAAGCTTTCTAAATGGTTCCAAAAGCTTTTCTAACGAAGTAGATGAAGCATGTGCAAATGATTCTATTATAATATTAATATTATCATTTACCAGAATATGCTTTTCAACTTGAACAAACTCTAAATTTAACCTATATTATCAAAAAAAAAAAAAAAAAAAAAATAAAGTTAGTTAGCTAAAACACTAGAATATCAATAAAAATCCAATAGAATATAATCCACTTACCATTCTAAAATAGAATCCAAGGCTAATACTTGCCAGTTGGGATCTTTTAAAAGAGAAATATAAATTGACAATACATCATATTTCCACATTATTTGATGACAAGCTGTATTACTAGAAGATAGTTCACATAACATAGGTACAGTAAATTCTTTTAAAAATCTATCACTCATAATGTTTGAAACAAGTATAGGAATTAACCCATCACTAACAGCATCCTGTAATACAGATAGATTATAGTGGCATAAATTAAACAAAGAATGTATAGAATGTATCAATATTTCCTTATAATATGAGCTCTTTTTGTTTTGCTCTGAAATAATTAAAACTAGATTATAAACAGCGTTAGATTTTAATATTGTTGAGTGAAGCTTAGGACTAGAAGACATATTTTTAAGAAATTTTAATAATAAAACCTTGTATTTTTCATGAACTCTCCTTAATAGTCTAAATAATTCTTTAAAGACTTGTCTGTTAATAATACTTTGTTTTACGCTCAAATCTGCTTGAGAAAAATACAATAAAATTTGAAATAAATGACCAATAGAATCGCTAAAGTTTTCTTCATAGGGTATCAAGGTGTATAGTGAAGAAAATAATAAGGATAAAATTGGATATCTGGAAAGCAATCGACATAAATCATTTTTAGTCACAGAACATTTAGTGCTAAATAAATACCAAAAACAGGAAACCCCTTTTGCTACTAAAATTATTGAATCCTTATGACCAGCTAATAGTTCTAAAATCATAAATAATCCTCCGCAGCTCAACAAAGTACATTGAGTTTCAGATAAATATATACAATATTGTTGGATTATATCAGCAGATATAAGTCTAATATTAATATCATATGGTCGACAAAGAAATTTTCGTATTGTAATCAACCCAGATAAAGTAGCAAATAATTTTAAATACTCTATGTTGTCACAGATTAAGTTATACAGTAAAACTAAAATATTTAAAATTATGATTTCATCTTCAGTTTCATTAAGCCTTTGTATCAAAATTACGGGTCCGTGAAATTTAATTATAAATTTTCGAATGGAAGGATTACTCGCTAGTTCCTTTAGATTAAGCAAAGATTCATGTATTTCTTCTTTTGAATCTGAACTGTTTACAATTTCCACATAGTTTCTAACTTCTTCTTCATAAACTTCAATATCGTTGGTAGAAGTTAGGTCTCCGTCCGATTCTGATAAATTATCATCAAAATCCGAAAAAGGATCTTCTTCACTTTCTTCTGAAAGCTCAGCAGATTTTGCTTGAGAAAATTTTCGTTGAATTACCTGAGAAAGATTCAAATCGCCCCCACTTGTTTTACGAAAATCCAAGTTACGAGTATCGTCATACAAATTACCAGATTTTTTAGAAACCCGTCGGTTATATTGAACATTATTTCGATGGCGGTTATTCATATGAAAAACTTTTTTCTCGAAATTCAAATCATCTTCATCATATAAATCAGAATAATCTTCAATACTTGAGTCCCCTTTCTCTTTGACATGGAAAATCCCCTTGGATCCATTTGAAGTTGTTTCTGCTTTATTAATTTCATCTGAAGAGTTTTTCATAATTCCAATGTCTCCCGTAAAATCTTTATCCCATTCATTATCATTTAATTCTTCATAATTTTTGAAATTTATAAAATCTTGGAGATCATTAAGAAATTTTTTTTGCGTTATTTCTACTCCTGGGCGTTGATCAATATGTCGAGAATCATCTGTTAAACCAACTTTTGATTCCTTAAACGGTGTTATTTTATTCTTAAATTTAATCGATTTCAAGTTTGCTTGATTTGAAGAGGTTGAATAGTTAAATTCATCTTTATTAACCTTTATCTTACTTTTTGAAAATGTGGCATTCCATTTTTTAATAGTACTAACAGCTTCGTCATAGTTAGTCTTTGGGAAATTTTTTGATTTCCTTTGAAGTTTCGTGATCCAAGGATGTTTAAGTAATTTTTTTGCAGAAACCCGAAGATATGGATCTTTTTGAAAACATTTCATTAAAAAACTTTCTGCTGCCTAAAGAAAAAAAATTAGTTTTTTAGATTATTGAATAAGTTTTTAAAAAAAACTAAAGAATGCAAAAAAAAAAAAAAAAAAAAAAAAGAGAAAAAAATATTATTATTTCATACTTGAGAAATTCCCTCAGGAATAGGAGGGTGATCATCATTTACTATTGCAAATAATGTAGCCATTTGTTCTAGGTTATAATAAGGTGGCTTTCCTGTTAAAAGTTCTACAACAGTACAACCAACGCTCCTAAATATAAATACGTGTTAGCAATTGTATATGTAAATGACTTTAGTGATCAATAATAATATAAGTAAATAAAAAAACCCCCTCATACCATATATCGGACGAAGTCGAAGCACCTGATAATTCTATTATTTCTGGAGCCATCCAATTAGGAGATCCAGCAACTATTCCAACATTTGATGCACCGTTTAGTCGTGTTGCCACACCAAAATCGGCAAGTTTTATTAGACCTTCTTTTATTGTAAGTATGTTTGCTCCTTTTATATCACGGTGAATAACACCTTGTTCATGTAAATATGCAAGTCCTTCTAGTACTTGAGCAATGTACAGTACAACAAGATTTTCTGGCATTTTTCCAAATTTTTTACATATTTTACTTAAAGATCCATTTTCGCAGTATCTATAATAAGTTAATAATATTTTTAAAATTAAAATAAATAAAAAACGCGTACTCTAAAATTATATATAGACTATCTCTTGTTTTCATAAAACCATGGTATTTAACTATATTTGGATGCTAATTAAATTACAAGTCAGTTTGAAATATTTATAGAAAATAATTGAAAAAAAATATTTCTTACATCTAATTTTTTCAGTAAATGAACCTCCGACTAAATGTGTTAGTAAACCAATGTATTAAAAGTAAATGAATTATTCAATAGACAAATAATAGACGAAATTTAAACCCAAATCTAAAATATTTTAAAATAAAAAAACAAATAAACACCCACTGTAATTGATTGTAGATCTGATTTAGTTATGAAACTTATTTTAAGTTGCTTGACAGCAACAGTTTCACCAGTTTTTAAATTTAAAGCTCTGTAAACCGAACCAAAAGCGCCTTTTCCTAAAAAGTCACCTATGGACTGTTGTTGTTAGTAAGAAAAAGGTAGACAAATAAACGGTATCAGTAAATAAATATTCTTTACAGACATAGTGTCCTATTATCCTAGGATCTTTTTCAGCGGGATGTTTTGGAGAACTAAGCATAGTAAATATTTTTGAAAATAACAACCACTCCTTTTTTTTTTTTTGTTGAAGAGTAAGCAAAATTAAGATGTTTCTCACAAACAAAAACCAATAAATTTAAAAAATTTTGTATCTGTAAAGTAAAGAAAGTTAACAATTAGGCATAAAAGACAAAGTTGAAATGATTTTAATTAAAAAAACAAAAAACTAAAATAGAAAAAAAAAAAAAAAAAAAAAAAAAAAAAAAAAAAAAAAAAAAAAAAAAAAAAAAAAAAA
>JAJLXO010000166.1:74673-94573 GCA_030571375.1 Botryozyma mucatilis | reverse complement strand
TTAAAATTTTTAATTAGAAAGGTCAATATCTTATGCAGTTAAATCAGTAACGATTTAATATTAATCATAGAAAAACAAAACAATTAAAAAAAAGTTTATCACGCAGAAAACCAAATTTGTATATAAAAAAAGAATAAAAAGACATAAATCACTAAAAAAAAAAAAAAAAAAAAAAAAAAAAAAAAAAAAAAAAAAAAAAAAAAAAAAAAAAAAAAAAAAAAAAAAAACTTGTAAATAATTTACAACTTTATACAATTACTACTCAAATAATAACTATAAACAAGTAAAAAAAAAAAGCAGAAAAAACATAAAACAACCTACGAAAGCTTACAACAACATACAATTAACAATATTAAGTAAAAAGTAAATCTAGTTATTAATTATCAATAATTTACATGAATAATAAACTTATTTTCTGCAAATATAAATAGTAAAAAAAAACAAACAAAAAAAACCAAGGTTAATAAAATAAGAGTAAAATATAATTAATCGCATAAAAAAACATATAATTAAATTTAAATCTGTTTCCATGACAAATAGCGTGAAAGTTAAAAACAAAATTTCCTAATAAAGCTAAAATTTCCATATATAGTAGTTAAAGAAAAGGGTTAAAAGATAAAAATATGCTGAATGCGAAAAACAATCCCAACCTTCAACTTCAATTTATTGTAATTCAATAAAATATTCAAAAAAAACAGTGTAATAGAAGAACTAATTTTTACATTATTTGAAAATAACAACAGATTGAAGTTTATATTGAGAAATATTAATATAGATATAAAAACAAGCAAATTAATGGTGTTTCCTATTTCGAATTTCCGGTTTGGAAAACCACAAAGTGAGGAAAAATTTATTCAACAGTTAAATCAATTCAAATCTCCACAAATTCGTGATCATGATTGTTTAATAAACATTGGTTCTAACCTTGAAGAAAATCCACAATCAAAACATATTTTAGAAGATATTGCTCAAAGGGCATATTTTTTAAAACGGGACGATATATTATCCAGATTACCGCAAAATGTTCTAGACAGTATAGGGTTAAAATCTAAAAAATAATACTCTTTTGGACTTATTAGATAGCAAATATATGAATCCTATAGATATTGATTTTTTTTTTTTTTTTTTTTTCCATTTAAATAAATAACAATTTACAAATATAAGTAATCATTATATAAATTGTCATTAGTCTATAAATATACATTATATACAGCTATATACATTAAACATTAAAGTTTTAATTTTGGTGTCATTTATTTTTAACTCTTGTAAACTTTTTGAGTTGCAATTATTTCTACTATATTGTTTTATTTTTGTCTATTACTTTCCATTATTGTTTTCCTACTATTTTTATTTCAACAATCAAGTTAAACCATTTTACGCCTTAATAATAGGTAATTTATTCAATTCCATAATATGGCTATCAGGCAGATGATTATGAGTTGCAAGTATTGGTGATAAAACTTTGAGCCCTTTATTGAAATTTAAAGCTGAATATCTCTTTAAAATCTTTGTAATTACTATTTCAGAAGGTTGTAATAACTTATTTAAAGTAAAACTGTCCTTAAGCACAAGTGACAGTAGTTCATAATTTTTAGCATCTTTTGATAAAAAATTTAATAAGGAGTCTGTTAATGAACTATCAATATTGTTCATCTCTTGTAATAATTTCTTTTGTAAATTTTTGTATCGAAAATAAATATCTAAAGCCAGCTTTGGATCATTGTGTTTATTTAATACAGATGTTATCAACAATGAAAGCGAATAACATGTTGGTTGAACAAAAGTTTGTTCCATATTACTTAATTGAGATGGCTTTAAAATCCCCAATTCAACAACAAATGAATTACCAAAAATTGATAAATATTTCGAAACCAGTGATTGATGATTAAGTTTTAAACTCAATAATTTGAAAATTTCTGCATAAAGAAAATTATCAGGAGTGATTTCAAACTTTCTAAGATTTTTTACTAATTTATAAGCCTTTTCTAATTGATGTGAAATTCTATAACCTTTTATTAAAATTGTTATAGCCATTAACCTATGCTTAGAATCAATTTTAGGTATTAGAAAAAACCATTCTTCCGCTTGTGAGATGTTTGAATATGGAGATGCAAACCATTTAATTAAATTAAGACACAATTTTGAATCTATAGAATGTAAGTTTTTTAATTTTCCCATTATTGGAGCTTCGATATATTTTGCCTCTGGAAATGAACCATAGGATTTACTTAAAATTTCTATAATTTGACTAATAAGTTCAATAGGGATATTAATTCTACTTGATTGAGTAATCTTCCAATCTGGACCAAAAATAATATATTTTAAATAGTCGATTCCCCAATTGTATAAACCATATTTTGAAATTTTTTTCAAATCATCTAATTTGAGATATCCATTTTGCAATGATTTTTCTCTTCTTTTAACAATTGATAATGGTAATAGTTGGCATATCTGTGATTTAATCTTGGGAGAGAGATGCACTTTTTGAAATCCAAGTCTTGATAAAAACCATAAAGCAGAAAGTTTATTAGTTTTATTATGTTTTAATAAATATTCTAAAATTATATTTATTGAAAAAGAAACATCATTTACTTGGTTTTTTGTTAAAGCTTTATTAAAATTAGAAAAAGTTTTTGATTTGGAGGATAGAGAAATTATAAAGGACTGTAGTGTTTGTAATAAATTTAATTTTAACAACTCTTGAACTAGAAATGGTAATAATTTAACCTGAGAGGGAAGTTTTAAATGTCTGAAAAATTCATACAATAAATATGAGTCACCAGTTTGTGCTACACGAGTTAAAACATTAAGAAATAAGTTTTGAAAGGGGAAAGAAATATTTTGTTTTGACAAAGAACACATTATTATCCAAGCGTTGTGTGAATAAATGAGATCCTTTTCGAGATTTGAAATTACATGATTATAAGCTAAAAATATTGAAGAATATGCATTTTTGGAAAAGCATGAAAAAAGTTGTTCTTGGTGAGAAGTTTTGAATTGGATTGGATTAATGAAACGGGTAGAAAAAGTTAGTTTCTTTGTCAAAGTAGAATCCATTTTTTTGACATATGATTGATTAGTTTGAAAATTTGTGACATTCAGTATATCTGAGTCAATTTTCAAATATTTTATATAATTTTTCAAATTTTTAATAAACAGGTTATATTCTGTGGGCCATATTTGTGAAGAAAAAAATTGCAAACAAGTATAAAAGGAATGATGGAGAAGAACCGAATGGGTATGAGTATCAATTTTACAAGATAAATTTGAATTTAAGGGTATATTTATTAAATTTAGAATATCATGGAAAATTTTGGAATCTATTGGAAAATTTTGTTTAGAAAAAACCGACAACATACAAATTGGGATTAAATAATTTTGTAATTTAACACAGGAAGTCCAAATTATTTTGTATGAGGAAATAATAACATCAGTATACAGAAAAGAATTTTTTTGATTAATTTTATTATAAAATTCAAATAAGATTATGGTGGCAAGTTTTTCTAAATTTTCATTACAAAGTTGAAAAATAATTTCGCATATGATATGTCTTTGAATAGGTATATCTAAACAATTCCAAAAAGTGATGAATTCAATTTGATTATTTGAATAAATTTTCTTCATTAAATTGTTTATAATAACATTATTTTGCAACATATCATTATAAATTAATTTATTTGAATTGCATAAATTTAAACAATTTTTTTCAGTCTGTACAATTTTTTTAACCTGTACAATCTTTGTTAAAAAATCATTAGAATCTTGAAAAGTATAATTATAATTTTCACTAAATGATCTTTTAATAATATGATTGTAATTATATTCACATTTAAGATTAATTTTGCCTATTTCGAAACCTATAATTCTGTTTTTACAACTTTTTGTTGTTGATACTAACCTGATTTTATAATGGATTCCTAAAAGCATTGTGCTGTTTGAGCCTCATTTTTTGAAAAAATCCACTTAGCAACCTATACTAAATTTATCACACAGTTAGTTTTCCACAAATAAGGATTTGAGAAGCAAAATAAGTATTGAATATATGCCGCCACAAATAATTTAAATGGATATTTGCAAGAGTTTATTTGTTTGTTTGTTTGTTTGTTTGTTTATTTATTTTTTTATTTATTACTATTTCTAATTAAATAGAATACAGGTTGAAAACCCTTTTAAATGTAATTACCAGGTAATACATATTAATGTATTACCCTATTGTTGATATGACAACATAAAACAGTCACAAATATTACGGCGCGACGCAATTTATTTATATTGTAATAACACATTAGAGATTATTGAAGCTTCACGAAGACGAATCCAGGACAAGTTAGTAAAGTCAAATAAGAAAAATGGGTATGTAAATCATATTATTATTTTAATAGATGATGGATTGTGTTTATAGTGGCTATTATTGTTTGTATTTATTTTACTAACGTTAAGTTAATATTCCTAAGACAAGACGTACATACTGCAAAGGCAAAGAATGCCGAAAACACACTCAACATCGTGTTACACAGTATAAGGTGGGTATAATATATATATATATATATTGCATATACATATAAACATAAACATAAACATAAACATGCAATGTCATATATTTATTAGTTATAGATATTGATGTTAGTATAGTTTAGCATATTACTAATATACTAACTTTTAGGCTGGAAAAGCATCTCTCTATGCTCAAGGTAAACGCAGATACGATCGTAAACAACGTGGTTATGGTGGTCAAACAAAACAAATTTTCCACAAAAAGGTGAGTGTTAAGTGTACTTAATATACACTTGTATATTTATTATACAACTAATGCAATATACTTCGTATATTGCATTAGTTATTAAATAGTTATTAATTACTATTGATTGATTCCATTTTACTAATATACAGGCTAAAACTACTAAAAAAATTGTTCTTCGTCTAGAATGTACAGTTTGCAAATATAAAGCTCAATTGCCAATCAAACGATGCAAACATTTCGAACTTGGTGGTGACAAGAAAGTTAAAGGACAAGCTCTCCAATTCTAAGCAGTGTATTCAATATATGATTTGTATAAATATAATAACATTTACATCTGTATACATACATACATACATACATTTACATATATATACATACATACATACATATATACATACATTTACATATATATATATATATATATATATATATATAAATACACATATACATATACTTTACATATACATACATACATTTATCTACACAAGCCAGAATCCGTCCAATCGCTATAGAAACATACCTTGTGAAGAAAATTTTATTAGATTTTCTTAGTATCAGTAAAAAACCGTAAAACAATAAACCATAAGGGTGTGTAATTGTTAAGTAATAGAATAAATTATTATAGAGTAGATTATTATATAAATATATAGATAAATAAATACATTAAATACAATATAATATAATATAATATCGTAGTAAATATGGTTAACGTAGTTTTAGGAGCCCAATGGGGTGATGAAGGCAAAGGAAAACTTGTAGATATTTTGTGTGATGAAATTGATGTTTGTGCTCGATGTCAGGTATGAAATTTAGTAATTAAGTTTAGTATGTAATAAATATTATTTATTAACTACTTTTTATAGGGTGGAAATAATGCTGGACACACAATTGTTGCAAATGGTATTAATTATGATTTCCATATGCTTCCATCTGGTATGTTTTATTATAATTTTTTATTAATTATATATTATTTTAATCAAAAATTAATCAATAGGTCTTGTTAATCCAAATTGTTTAAATTTACTTGGATCTGGTGTTGTGGTTCATATTCCTTCTTTTTTTTCTGAATTGGAACAGCTTGAAGCTAAGAGTATGTGGTAAATATTTTGATATATATGACTATTATAGTGCTAGTGAAGTATTTTACTGTTGTATATGATAGTTTTATATACTATACTATTGTATTATGTATATTATGTATATTTTACTATTATATATTCTATTATTATATGTATTTTATTATTATGTATGTATAATAGTTTCATATATTAATATATATATTGTACTATTATATATTTATATGCTAATATTATATATATGAAACTATTATATTTATATTAATGCTTTATATATGCTAATATAATGATAAAATATATACTCATATGTATAATATTTGCATATAAAACTATTATATTATTATATATATAGTAATAAAATATATAAAATAATCGAATATATGTATATAATATATATATATATATATATATATTATATTTCATATTGCTATTATATGTGTATATTAATATATACATTTTACTATTTGCATATGTTTTATAATATTCTATACATTATAATAAATACCCATGACACTATCATTACATACACTCTAACTGGCAGACTTAAAATGCAGAGACAGATTATATGTCTCCTCCAGATGCCAAATTGTCTTTGATCTTCATCAAATTGTTGATGGTCTTAGAGAACAAGAATTATCTGGTGGTAAAGGTGCAATCGGTACAACTAGAAGAGGTATTGGTCCTGCTTATTCTACAAAAGCTAGTAGATCTGGAATTAGAATTCATCATTTGATTAGTCAAGAACCAGGTGCTTGGGAAGAATTTGAATCAAAACTTAGAAGACTTTATGAAACAAGAGAGGAAAGATATGGTAAATTTGAATATGATATTGATGCTGAATTGAAACGTTATAAGGTATAATTATTGTTATTATTTATAGTTTTTTTTTTTTTTAATTTATTAATCATTTTAGGAATATGCCGACAAAATTAGACCATTTGTTGTTGATGCTGTATACTTTATGCAAAAGTAAGTATATTTCTACTCTATCTATCCATTTAGATTTAATTTACAATAATCTGCTTTCTATATAATTTCTTCTTCTAACATTTTCTCTTCAGAGCAATCTCTGATAACAAACGTATTCTTGTTGAAGGCGCTAATGCTTTAATGCTTGATTTAGATTATGGTACATATCCATATGTTACTTCAAGTAACACTTCAATTGGTGGAGTTTTAACCGGATTAGCTATTCCTCCCCAATCTATTAAGTCAATTATTGGTGTGGTTAAGGCTTATACTACACGTGTTGGAGCCGGTCCTTTTCCAACTGAGCAACTTAATGTGGGTTTTTATATTATTTGATATTTGATATTTAATATTTATTATCTATCATTAACCTTTATTTTTTTTTTTCTTTATAGCAAACTGGAGAGTATTTGCAAACAGTTGGTCGTGAATTTGGTGTAACTACCGGAAGAAAGCGTCGTTGTGGTTGGCTTGATTTAGTGGTTCTCAAATACAGTGCTTTGATTAATGGATATACAAGGTATTTAGATTATTTATTTTGTTTATAATTAAATTTGTGTATTATTTCTAACTATTTTTTTTTTTTCTTTTCAATAATTCAGTCTTAATTTGACTAAATTAGACATTTTGGATGATCTTGATGAGATCAAAGTGGCTACAAAGTATAAAATCAAAGGAAAGGAACTTGAATATTTTCCAGGTTAGTAATATGTGATTGTTTATTATTTATTTGTCTGGTTATTATTATTTATTGTTATTTATCATTAATATCATTTATTACTCTACTTTTAAAATACTAATTTTAAGCTGATCTCCTCGAACTTGAAAAAGTTGAGGTTGAATATGTTACTTTTCCTGGTTGGAAAAAATCAATTGCTAATATTACTAAATTTGAGGATCTTCCTAAAAATGCTCAAAACTATATTAAGTATATTGAGGATTTTGTAAAAACTCCTATTAAATGGATTGGAACTGGTCCAGCTAGAGAGTCTATGATCGATAGATCTTAGAATATTTTGGTTACAATATTTATAAGAACTAGTATATTATTATTCTTAAATTATTTATTATCTAAATTTGTATTTATGTCTACGTTTTTATAGATTATTCAAAATATATTTATTTTAAAATGTTTTTTACTATTTAAATTACTTTATTTTTAATTTATAACAATGCAATAATAGGTTTATTCTTAAATCTTTAGCCAATATATATTTACATATGTTAAAATATCTATATGAAATAACCTATAAATCATATAAACTTTTTACACCATAACTACACTCTAATTAATGATTCATACATACAAACTTATAAACTAATATTATACATTTCTATGACAACTATACAAGTTGCTTTAATATAGTGAATAATATCGAAATATGAAAACTACCAATATAGTATATAGTATAATATAGTATATAGTATAATATAGTATAATATAGTTTAATATAGTATAATATAGTTTAATATAGTATAATATAGTATAAAATAGTATAATATACTATAATATACTATAATATACTATATAACAGATTAGATAGTACAGATAAAATAATAAAATGAGCTCGTTACTGGAACAAGCAGAATCAAGAAAACGAAAAATTACAGAATTAAAATTAGGAAAAAATATTAACAATGATAATTTAAAAAGCAATAGTAAAAATTCTAATAATAGGTAAGAATTGGTTATTATCAAGAATATTTTTTTTTTTTTTTATATACAAGACTAATAATTTCATAATTTTATAATTTTATTATTTTATCCATTACGCGATTTACTACAGCAACCAGATTTTAAGTGGTCGAAATTTCGATATTGAAAATGAGGCACCAAAATCAGGATTCGAGTCAAAACCAGAAAGTAACACAGAAACAGTTGAGGAAGTTGTAGGGAAGATTGAAAAAAATGCAAATGAAAAAGCAAAAGAGAAAGAAGAAAATTCTACATTAGAAATTGATATTGCAAATTTGAGAACAAAAAAAATAAATTGGGATTTGAAAAGGGACGTTGAGAAGGATTTGAATATTTTAGAACAAAGAACAAATAATGCTATATACAAAATTTTAAAAGATCGTTTATCTAATGTACGGGAGAAGGAAGATAGTTGATTTTTTTTTTTTTTTTTTTATGTAATTAGTTAATGAATTATTATGTTTATGTTTATTTTTGTAAAATTTAATCTACTATATTACTCATTATATTACTTATAATATATAACATTTAATACACTGTAATAAAATTTAACCACGAGGAATAGTTTTACTTTATTATTTTTAATTAACCCCCCCCAAAAAAAAAAAAAAATATAACATAAAATAATATATAACAAGTAAATGAATAATAAACAATAAATAAATTTTTTATACTCATTATAAAATTCTATGTAGAATTTTTATTATTATCATTATTATCAGTAATAGAATTTATATTATTATTATTATTATTATTTTGAAACCTATTTTGATTTTTTTGATTAGACTTGTTATTATTTGAACCATGTTTACGTCTATTAGAATCATTATTATTGTTATTATTATTAATATTATTATTATTAAAATTATTCTTCCTATAGTCATTTGCCCTTTGTTGGTATTGTGAGTCCAATGCAGAAGAAGATTGTGGACTTTGAAAATGTTGAAGTAATTGAGGATGCTGTAGTTGTTGTTGCTGTTGTTGTTGTTGTTGTTGTTGTTGTTGTGCTTGCTGTCGTGAATTAATATATGGATAAAATGGATATGATGGTGCAGATATTTGAGGAGTAGGAATTTGATTTAATTGACTTAATTGACCTAGTTGACCAATTTGACCAATTTGAGCAATTTGAGGTTGCAGTGGTTGCATAGATTGCAAAGATTGATGAGATTGTTGATGAGGTTGTTGAGGAGGTTGTTGTGCAGTATTATTAGGTATTGGAGGTTGAAAATAAGGGTATTGAGTATTAAAGGGTTGTGCGTAAACTGGTTGTTGAGAATTATAAGGGGTGTTATAATACATTGGTTGTATAGATTGATATGTATAAGGAGATATTGGTGGATAATATTGATTAGGATAAAATATTGGGTCATACCTATTTGCTACATAAGGATACTGAGATCTTGGTTGAAATTTGTTTTGAAAATTTTGATCATTTCTATCTTGTATTTCTTCAATGGCTAGGATGTGAGTGAATATGAATGAATAAGAAAGTAAAAAAGTAAAGTAAATAAATAAGTAAATATATAAACTCACCATTTGGATCTTCGGTAAATCCATCAAATATTCTTTCTCTTGCACGTTGATAAGCAATTTCCTTTTCTTGTCTAGAAATTGATTTCGATTTTGATAAATTTGATTGATTTTTTTGATTTGAACTTTTAGATCGAATTAAATTGATAGAATCATTTGAATAGTTATTATTCATATCGGAGTTTCTACGCATAATTTTGAATTGAGTATTATCATTTGAAGATGAATTTTTAGATAAGTTTGACAATAAATTTAATGGTTTTTCACTAAAGGTTAGTAATATATATATAATAATAATATAAAGTGTATATATATATATAATATTCACTCACTATGTAGAATCACTTATTTTTGATATTATTACAGCAGAACCAGTATCATCTACGACATGTCCAAGACTATAATAATCAGCCAATTTATGTGCCATAAGTCTATAATATGAATTCATAGGATTAAGATCCCTTACGGAACTAATAGTTAGTTATATTATATTATAATATAATATAATATAAAATATATAATATATAATATATAACAAACCTTTCACTATCAATAAAAGATAAAAAATCCTGTTCTAATTTCAATAAAAAAAGTCTATCCTTAGGATTAGATAGAGCCTGAATCAGGATTTCGTAATTAAATTCGTTTATGTTTGCATTTTCCTTAGTCTCCATAGTAAAGTGTGTATATTGAGATATGATAATAAAATATAATAATAATATAATAATATAATATAATAATATAATATAATAATATAATATAATAATAATATAATAATATAATATAATAATAATATAATAACAATAACAATAACAATAACAATACAATCAATTTCATAAGTCTCTATATAATTTATTTCTTAGTATAGAGTTTTTCATAGCAACACTATTAAATAATCTGCCACTGTTTTCTACAGCGCTTTTTATTGCGTTGCTATAGAATTCTTAAAAACACATAAACACACCACATTAAGATTATGTGTATAGTATCAAGTATTATAGTGTAGACTAGTATTATTTATAGTATAGTAAATTATATTATAGTAAATTATATTATAGTAAATTATATTATAGTAAATTATATTATAGTGTAGTATAGTATGGTGTAGTAAATTATAGTAGTATTATATAGCATATAGTAAATAGTAAATAGTATTATTATACAGCATATAGCATATAGTATATAGCATATAGCATATAGCATATAGTAGGATTTATATTATGATTTACAGTATTATTTATCAGTATAGTATATTATAGTAAAAATGTATAGTATATTGTATATTATAGTATTATATAGTATATTATTTATTATTTATTGTATAGTAAATTATACTATTATATAGTAAGATTTATAGTAAGATTTATAGTATAATATAGTATAGTATAATATAGTATAATATAGTATAGTATAATATAGTATATAATTATAGTATATTATAGTATATTATTATATAGTATGCTATTATTATTTATTAGTATAGTATAGTATAGTATATTATTATATAGTATACTATTATTATTTATTAGTATAGAATAGTATAGTATATTAGAGTATAGTAAATTATAGTATTATTATTATATAGTAGGATTTATATTATTATTATTATATAGTAGGATTTATATTATATATTATTATTATAGTATTCTAGCATATAGTAAGTAGTTGTATTTATATTATAGTAAATACTATAGTGTGATATATATACTATATATATAGTATATTATAGCTTAGTGTATTATATGTAATATACTATATTTTAATATACTATATACTATACTATATTTTATTATACTATCACATACACAATTCTACAATTTACTACACTTTCGCAATAATTCGTCTCCATATCAACACTATTCTATTGGACTTTTGAATAAAAAGCAAAAAATACATACAAGAAAATAAAAAAGTAAACATACAAAGCAATTAAAACAAATTATTTTAACTTGCATTTATTTATTTAACCTACTTTAACTTGCATTTATTTATTTAACTCACTTTAACTTGCATTTGTTTGTTTGTTTATTTTTATTTATTTACTAATTTATTTAGTAAATTAATAAATAATTTATAAATCTACTATTTACTTATTTACTTAAATAATTAATTAATAAATTAATTATTTATTTATTTACTTGCATTTATTTATTTAACTCACTTAAGCTCAATTTTAGTTTGCATTTATTTATCTATTTACTATTTTCTTAAATAATTAATAAATTAATTATTTATTTATTTACTTGCATTTTAGCAACTTTTGAAATAATCGATATTCTCTTGTAGTGAAAATTATTGAAATTTTTCATAATATTCAATAACACTAACAATGGACAGTGATGAAATTCGCAGAAAAAGGATTGAAAGATTGCAGACAATAAACACAAATTCGGAATCCAATTCCAAAACTATAAAACAAAACATACAAGATTCTGATAAAAAATTAAACAAATTAGAAAATTTAAATAAAAATGTAAATCAAAATGCAGTTAAAAATTCATCCTCTGTCGAAAAAATTGATAAAGTAAAGAAAATTTCAACTCAATTAGAATCCTTTTCAATTCAAGACTGGACAAATAATACAATTTCACAAGTTTTTTCTGTAACCCTATCTACAGATATTAACAACAACATCAACAATGATAAAATCCTTTTCCTAAAATCTATGCATGATGAATACACTCAAGAAAATTTGCCACTAAAATTTACAAACAATTCTATAGACTCTCTCATACTCTGTCTTTTAACCGAATATAGAAATTCTATGCCATCTCAATCTCAACCATTCGAATATTTAATTTCTTGTTACAAGAAAGCAATGCTTATTAAAAAAACAATTAAATTAAATTCAAAATATCAATCTGAAAAATTAATTACTTTAAATGAAATTCAAAGACTTTGCATATCTTATGCAACTCTTAACATAGCTTCACCTGAAATGTTTGATGAAAAAAATTCTTTTCTGCATTATTTATTAATTACACAAGATTCTCCAAAGTATTTGTCCTTTGATATTTTAGAAAAAATTGTCAATAAAACAATAGAGGATGATTTAATATCTGTTATTTTTGAAAATACTTTTTCCAATTTATCTAAATTAACAAATTCAATCACAATGACTGATAACTATCAAAATTATTTCAGAATCCTAAGAGATTTAATCTCATTTAAACCTCTTGCAAATTATATAACAACTTTACCAAATTTCCTCCCATCTGAACATGTACTAACTAATGACGTATTACAAATTGAATTCACTACAATTTTAGGCGCATTTTTCAAAATTTCTCCTGTAAATCCTAAAGTTGCCAATGTTTATATCCCAAAAGGGACTACAACCCTTACTCCTGCCGAATTTAATCCTATAGCTTCTTCACTTCAAGCCGAATTACATTCCATACAGCAATCACTCTTTTATATCTCTGATAAGATTATTAGAAGTTCAGAAAAGGCAAGAAACACTCTTATTAATTATTTTTCACTAATTGCTAATGCAAATCATAAGAGACGTGCTATTCAGCTTGATATAACAAAAGTCTCTTCTGACGCATTCATGTTAAATATTACTTCAGTTTTAACAAAATTATCTGGTCCTTTTATAGATAATACAACTTTTGCAAAAATTGATAAGGTTGATCCCGCTTATTTCTTGAAAAAAACATATTTAAATATAACTGAAGAAACAAAAATTAATTCTGATTTATCAAATTCAAAAAAATTTTATTCCGAATCTATGCAATCTGATATTATTCCTAATTTTATATCTCACGTTTTTTTTTTAAATATTGCTTTCCACAATTATGGATTTGTCGGTGCCGCACAAAATTTGCATAATATTGAAGATGATATTTCAGAAATGGAGAAAAACATTGAACATGTAGAAGCTGAACGACCAAATTGGGAACAAAGCCCAAGAGCACCTTTCTTTAGAGCTTCCCTGGAAAGACTTAAAGACAAGTTGGCTGAAGCAATTTCTTATAAATATGTTGTTCAAGCTGCTTTATTTGATGAAACAAGTTTATCTAATTCACTATCCTTTTTAAGCTTTCTTGGAATGTGGTTAATAAGAGTGATTGATCCAAATAATTTGTTCCCATCACAACCAATTTCCTTACCCATATTAAAAAGCAATACTAAAAAATCTGATGGGACACTTGATTTATCTGTTGGTAACCTTTCAACACCTCCTGATGTATTTTCAAATTATCCTGAATATTTTATTGAAGTAGTTGCAAGTTTTATAATAACAGTATCTAGAGAATTTCCTAGAGTATTATTTGATGCTAGCAGTGATAGGTGTATCACAGAATTTTGCACTGTTTTTTTAAGACAAAGTTCATATGTTAAAAACCCGTTTTTAAAATCAAAATTAGTTGAAGTACTATTTCATGGTTGTATGCAACAACGTGAATCTCGGAATGGATTCTTAGGAGACACATTAAATAGTGATAAACTTGCCTTAGAATATTTATTCCATGCCCTAATGCAATTTTATATTGATATTGAAGTTACTGGTGCAAGCTCACAGTTTTATGATAAATTTAATATTCGATATTATATTTCACAGGTTATAAAATTTATTTGGAATAATAATGTATATCAAAGTAAACTGTTGTATGAATCTAAACATAACTCTGATTTTTTCGTTAGATTTGTTGCTTTACTTTTAAATGACGTGACATATCTTCTTGATGAAGCTCTATCTAAGTTAGCAGAAATTCATAATTTACAAATTGAACTAAATGAAGATAATAGCAACACCAATGAGCAAACAGATCAGGAACGCAATCAAACAAGGTCAAGACTAGATACTGCTGAAAGACAAGCAACTTCTTATATGTCATTAGGAAATGAGACAGTAGCAATGTTAAAGTTATTTACTGCCGCAGCACCAGATTGCTTTGTGACAGTTGAGATTGTTGATAGACTTGCAGCAATGTTAGACTATAACTTGGTTGCACTTGTGGGACCTCGTTGTACAGGATTAAAAGTTAAAAATCCATTAAAATATCAATTTAATCCAAAAGTTTTGCTCTCTGATATTGTGGATGTTTATTTGAATTTATTGAACTTTGAAAAATTTGCTATAGCGATTGCAAATGATGGAAGATCGTATAATCATGATTTATTTACACGGGCTACAAATATATTGGAAAAATATGGATTAAAATCATCAAAAGATACAGAAAAGTTAATTGGATTTGCTAACAGAGTTGAGAAAATTAAAGAAAATCAAGCACAAGATGAAAAGGATCTTGGGGAAGTTCCAGATGAATTTTTGGATCCACTGATGTATACTATTATGCAGAATCCCGTTATTTTACCTACATCACATATTTCTATTGATTTGGCAACTATAAAGTCGCATCTTCTCAGTGATTCCACAGATCCATTTAATCGTTCTCCTTTGAAACTTGAAGATTGTAAACCAGATGTAGAACTAAAGAAAAAAATTGACGAGTTTCTTTCGGCTGGGAAAAAGAAAAGTGAAGGCAAATAATGATGCAAATGATTACATGTTAAAAGTTGTGAAGTAGAATAAATTAGTTTAGTATGAGTGTTTAGTTGTGTATATTTTTTATTTTATTTTGTTTTATTTTATTTGATTTTAATTTTTTTTTTTTTACATTGTTTAATACATAATTTAAAATATTTAATTTGCACAAATAAAGCCCCTGAAATACTCAGAAAATGATAAAATTGTGATACGAATGATCAACACTATACGATTGCTATATGATAGTATAAGATGTATACTAGTAATGAAAAGATAAATATAAAAATAAAACAATAGAAAAGAACTGTAAAGTAAAATATAGTAAGATAAGATAAATAAAATAATATATCAATTATAGTTCTCTTTATACAATTCGAAGAATTTATTATAGTATTAAGAAAAAGAAAAAAATACAAAAGCAGATGAATAAATCAGAAAATACATATAAAAAAAAAGAAAATAAAAAATAAAAAATAAAAAAAGAAAAGAGATAAGAAAAAGGAAAATAAGCAAAGATGGTGCAATATATCTATATCAAAACAATAAATAGAAAAAAAAAAAAAAAAAAAAAATAGAGTAAAATAGCATAGATTTAGTAGATAAATAAAATAGGTTATAGTCCATTACAAAATTATACATTTCTTCTTCTCTTGATCCGGTACAAGAAGAGCCGCTCGAGTAGCGTGTTCAAACACTTCGCGAACACCTTCTTGAGTTTTAGCAGAACACTCTAAGTATTTAAGAGCGCCAATTTTGCTGCGGACAGCCTCACCCTGGAAAGTTAGCAATGTGTATATATTTATTTATTTATAAATGAATAAAATTATACTAACCTCATCAGTTGTAACAGGCTTTTGGCTTGTTTTTCTAAGTTCTTCAATAGTTTTTGGATCAAATCTTAAATCTTTCTTGCAACCAACAAGAATAATAGGAAGACCGTGACAGAAATGAAGGACTTCTGAGATCCACTTTTCCTGAACATTGTCCAAGGAATCAGGAGAATCAATAGCAAAGCAAATCAAAATTACATTAGAATCAGGATAAGAAAGAGGACGTAAACGATCATAATCTTCCTGTCCAGCAGTATCCCATAATGCGAGTTCAACATGTTTTCCATCAACTTCTACATCAGCAACGTAGTTTTCAAATACGGTGGGAACGTAAACCTGACAGTTAGTATGTGTGTGTGTATGAATGTGTGAATATATGAATATATGAATATATATTTATATATATTCATATATATACATATATACATATATACATATATTCATATATATACATATATATGTATATATACACATATAGTGTATACATATACATATACATATACATATATATAAGCAAAACGCTTATATACTATAGCGAGCATTTAAATTACCTCAGGAAAAGTTCCTTTTGAGAAAACACTAATAGTTAGTATTGAGCTTGCATATTATATACATTATTAAATATAGTATACTATATACAAAGTATATAGTATACTAGATACACTATTATATATTATACTATATACTTCGTATATAGTATAATACATACTAAACAAATTGCAATCCACTCACATAAGAAGACAGGTCTTTCCGCAGGCACCATCACCAACAATTACGAGTTTTCTGCGGATGTCGGAGGCTTGTTTTACCATTTTGGTTGTGTGTGATTTTTAATATTTTGCGTGATTTATAATTTTTTAAATTTGTTATTTAGTTTAATTTGATAATTATTGTGTTGTATTTATATTTATTTTTTATTTTATTTTAATTTTATTTTAATTTTTATTTATTTTATTTTCTATTTATTTTTTATTTATTTTTTATTTATTTTTTATTTATTTTTTTATTTTTTATTTTTTATTTTTTATTTTTTATTTTTTATTTTTTATTTTTTATTTTTTATTTTTTATTTTTTATTTTTTATTTTTTATTTTTAATTTAATTATTTTTTCTCTTAGTGATTATTTTTTTTATTTTTCTTAAATTGCTGTTGTTTCTTTTAATTATTTAATTAATTATTTAATTATTTATTTAATATTAATTATTATTATAAGAAAATACACTGTATGCTAATAAACTATAAATACTCTATATAATACTATTTCTATAATACTATCTTATAATACTATCCTATAATACTATCCTATAATTCTATCCTATAATTCTATCCTATACTATCCTATAATACTCCTGCAATTGATGTAAGCTGTTTGTGTTTACGTTGCTAAGAAAAAAATGGTAGTTACGTAACACATTGCCATGGTTACTATAATGGCTGAGACATCAACAACAACTAGGCAATATTTATTTGCAGTACTGGTAGTGGTAAAAAAGAATTAATATTAGCGTAAATATTAGAACGATCTTACAGATCGTTCTGATATTTACTATAACACACACGACACAATCTGTCAAACAAATGTTGTCATAGAGACAGTTGCCACTATTTTGCAACAACAGGTGGGGAATAATTTCTCACATTCTTTGATAGTATTAAATAGATTAAATATTAAATATTAAATATTAAATAGTATTAAAGATTAAATATTACATAATATTAAAGATTAAATATTAAATATTAAATAATATTAAAGATTAAATATTAAATAATATTAAAGATTAAATATTAAATAATATTAAATAATATTAAATAATATTAAATAGTATTAAATATTAAATATTAAATATTAAATATTAAATAATATTGAATAAATATAAATATAAATATTAAAGATTAAATAATATTAAATAGTATTAAATATTAAATAGTATTAAATATTAAATATTATACTATACTAATGTCATATCAAATCAACGTCATTCGTAGTATGACTAAGTATACCACACATATTAGTCATTTACACACAATGCTTTGTCACAATCTGCTCTTAATTACAAATAATCAATTTATTATTAGTCATAAACTGTAAAACATCAATGACATTCTAAAGAATGAAGATGAACTGTAAATATCTTTTAATAATAAAAAAAAAAAATCTGAAAAAAAATCTGAAAAAAGATTTAAAAAAAAAAAAAAAAACTAAAAAATTATTTAAAATAGTGTAAATAATACATTAAATAACACATTAGTTAGAGAATGGAGAACATATTGTTTGTGTTTGTAGCCGGTGACGATAATATACATTATGATCCAAAAACTGTAGCTGTAGCAATTGATTCTAATGATTGGAAACCGATTCCCATGGTACAGGCCAGGTTGGTTACCAAAACTCAGAATAGTAAAGAAAATAATCATAATGATGAAAAGAAAGTGTTTGCAAAATCACTCCCTTTTTACACCGGAAAATCCTACTCTTATAAGTTTATTGTCGATGGCGATTGGATGCTTTCAGAGAAACTTGCCGGCACAACTGGTGAGTTTGTTTTGCATAGTTATGATTTTAGTGTGAATTTGTATATAAATATATATACAATATATAGTGTATATAGCATACCATTTCAATCTACTAACAACCCCAGCAAAAGACAACAATGGAAACGTAAACCACGTTTTCTCAATCCCCCACAAAACTGAAATATCAATTGTACAACCAGAAAGAAACGACGAGTATCGTTTTGCAAAAAATCTATACACAACTTCACCCATTATTGAACCCTCACACACTCCATCAATTCCAAACAGTTCAACTGATTCTTTTAGCACCCCAATCCCCCTGGATAGAGTAGATGACGAGATAATTGAGGAGGTTGAAGATGGAGAAATTGACAAGACCCAAATAAAAATTCCTTATGACAATAGAAAATACAAAAACACCGTCTCCCATAATCCTAATAATCTAAATAATCCCAATTTGAATGATAATCAGCAAACTCCCAAGTCCATACGTGTTTACCAAGGTTAGTTTTTATTATTATTATTATTATTATTATTTACTTCACACTTTCATTGCTAACTTATACAGTACTTGCTTTATTAGCAATTCCGTTAATCTCTCTTTACTTTTTTATAGGTTAATTATTAATTTTTCATTAATTTTATCCCTTTAAAATTTTTTCTTATTTTGTCTTTTTCATAATTTGTTTATATTTAATTTTTTAATTGGTTTTCAAGTGTATTTATTTTAATATCATAGGTTTGGATTATTTATTTACTGTTTATTTTTATTATTATTAATTTTTTACCCATTTTACTATACATAAACAAGTGAATAGATTAATAATTCATGATATAATACAATGTAGAACATATAACAAACAAAAGAAAATATGATAAACAAAAAAAAAATAATAATAAAAAAAAAAAAAAAAAAAAAAAAAAAAAAAAAAAAAAAAAAAAAAAAAAAAAAAAAAAAAAAAAAAAAAAAAAAAAAAAAAAAAAAAAAAAAAAAAAAAAAAAAAAAAAAAAAAAAAAAAAAAAAAAAAAAAAAAAAAAAA
>JAJLXO010000166.1:49469-74573 GCA_030571375.1 Botryozyma mucatilis | reverse complement strand
AAAATTCTTTTAATTTCGGCACTTTTAACTTTACAATTAGTGTTTTCGGACTAAAATTGTGTTGATTTTGAGCTGCTTTTACTAAATTCCTAGCATGCCAAGATCTTCTTCCTCTTCCCGATGTTGGAGTTGGATTATATACTGGCACATTATCCCCACCACCAAGATTCGTATTATGATTATTAATATTATTCTCATTATTTTCACCATCAACAGGAAGATTTATACTTCTAGTTATTCCCGTCCAAGGTAAATTTGCAACACCAATTCCACTGATATTTTCTCCATCACCCAATCCAGGAGTTCCATCATTACCATTAGACATCATCATTTCAAAATCAGTATCATCATCTGAGTCAACAGAGTGCATCTTTATCTCTGGTCTATGAGTTATTGAGCCTGGGAGTACCGATGATATAATTGGTGATCTAAAAGTTCTAACAGCTTCATGTAAATCTGGTATAACCGGACCACCACGTCTACCAGTTCTAACTTGTCTCCTTTTTCGTCTAGAATCTCTTTCAGAATCTCTATCAACTTTCTCAAGTTCAAAATCATTAAGTTCATACAATACTGGAGTATAATCTTTTAATTGATGTTTAGGACGTATACTGTCAGTTAATGGGGGGCATAATTCTCTTCTAATATCCTCATCTTCAACTGGACGACCATCAAAAGTAAAACCAACAAGAAATAAAGATTTAGTATATAACTGTAATTGTTCCCTTATAGCATGTGAAATAGCAGTTACAAATTCCCTCGGTAAACCCATTTCTGTACATAATGCATTGGCAAATTCTTCTGGACTATTTTCCGGATTATTTATATCCCATTCAAATTGATCTACAAGATTTTGCTGTCCAACAGTTATATCAAGCTTTATTGTAACTCTCATATCATCATCATAACGTTTACTATATGGTATTGAATGATCATATGATGGTTGTTTAGTTATGTCTCTGTGAACGTGAGGATGATATTCTGAAAGTTGTTTGGTTATAGATTCAGATATAACTGATGAATATGCTAGTGGAATATCAAAGTCTTCACACATCGTTTCTGCAAATATATTTGCAGAAACACATGTATCATTTAAATTCCATGTAAATGTGTCTCTTAATTTTATACGATTAAACTCCATATCTAACCGAATTGGCACTAAATCCTCATGAACTTCTGAGACTTTTTTAATATCTTCTTGAGATATTGTAAGCTCCTTAGAACGTCGCCCGCCTCGTTTTCGGTGTTTCGGTAGTATCACTATATTTTTTCTTCCAGTCCAGGAGTTGCCGTAGCCTGAATATCCTTCTCCATGTAAAATAGAGGGATTATATACACGCATCTGTTGAAGGCTAACTAATTCTTCGGCTCGACATCTTCGTTCTTTGAAGAAATTGTAATTTAGCTTTGCCATTAGTTGGAACCCTTCATTGTATTCTTTATCTCTTTCTATGTATTGTTCAACGTTGAGTTCCTTTGTTGATTTTTGTGTACTAAGTGTGGATTTAGGATGGTATGTTATTAAGTTGTGTCGGAGTGTGTAAGATTTTTCGTTTTTGTATGTAATTGGAATTTCATTATTTTCTATTGGTGAATTTACATCAACATCCATTTTGTCATAGTTTGTATCGCAATCAAATTCGTTTTTGACATTATCAGATTTTTCAGTTGTATTTATTAGGATTTCTTTTGTTTGTTTTATTTGTTTATTTTTGTCGTTTTTTTCAGTTTCTTTTTTTTGTTTTATTTGATTTGTGTCATTTTGAACTTGGGATAGATTATCTATGGGAGATTTATTATGGATTTCAGATATGTTTGGGGGATCTGGTGTGTGTGTATGTGTGTTGTGTGTGTCATTTTTGGTGTCATTTTTGGTGTCATTTTTTTCGAGTTTTGTTTCCTGAATAGACGCTATTTTGTTTTTGTTTTTATTTTCATTTAAATGTAACATTCCTGCTATACTAAAGTCATCATTGTGTGAATATGAGTTACTGTTTTTTTTTTTTTTTTCATCTTTTATTTTCACCCCAAATTGAAAATTACTGTTATCAATAGTGTTAAGAGTATTATTATCTATGCTACTGTCAATATTGTTAATATTATCGTCAGAATATGATTTTTTATTTTTATCCTCATCATCATTTATTCCATAATCATTGCTTATTCCATATGCTACGTCATTTATAACATTCATGTCAACATTATTGTCATTTGAAACCAAAGTAAACGCGTTTTGTTTGCTATTGGCATTAAATTTAGTAGACCCAGGAGTTTTTGTATAGTTATGATTATGTTCCTGTGTATAATTATAATTATATTCTAGCGTATAATTATGGCTATGGCTATGGTTATGCGTATAATTATGCTGCTCATTCTCATACTCATGTTTATGCTCATGTTTATGCTCATGTTTATGATCATATTTATGCTCATATTTATGCTCATTCTCTAGAAAACCTTCACTTGTAAAACTGTTTTTAATGCTGTTAGTATTTTCGTTAGTATTGATATCTATATAATTAGAATCGTTTCGATTACTAATTTGTGCAACAATGTTCTTTTCTGTAACCCATTTCGAATCTTTTTCGCCTTCTTTGGAATTCATTTTACCAGCAACACGTAAAACAGAGAAGCAATTGGAGTTTAAAGAGCTATATTATTTTGTTTATTGTTATTATATGTTATATTTATTTTATTTTATTTTATTGTTATTGTTATTGATATATTTTATATTTTATATTTATACTTTATATTTTATTGTTATTGTTATTGTTATTTTTTTCATTTGTTTGTTTATTTTTATTTTTTTATTTTATTTTTGTTATTTTTATTATTTTTATTTATTTTCCTACTCACAAATAACAACAAAAGAGGAAATAGTTGTTGTTATAGAGATGGAAAAAAAAAAAAAAAAAAAATAAATAAATAAATAAATAAAAAATAAAAAATAAATAAATAAATAAATAAATAAATAAAAATTAATTAAATAATAAAAAATATATAAATAAATAAAAATTAAATAATAATAAATAGTAATATACAATTACTAAAAAATAAACATTTGTTTTTATCACAGTAGAGAAATTCATCTCTATATTTTCGCATTTAATCGGATTTTTTTAAATTATTTTCTCAATGGCAGAAACTGAAGGTTTGTTTTCTTTTTTTAAGCATGTAATAGAATTATTATAGAATTATAGTATAGTATTATTATAGTATAGTATTATTATAGTATAGTATTATTATATATTATATTATTATATATTATATTATTATATATTTATTATATTTGTTCCATTTCATTCCATTTACTTCCATCTCCAAGTCAAATTAGCATCGTTATTTTTAATTATTTTTTTATATGAAAAGATAGCATATATTTTTTCATTTCCTTCCCTATTTCCCCGCTTTGTAAAGTTTGTTTACTTTTGCCACTTTATTATATTGTTTACTATACTATAATATTATATTGTATTATATTATTATATTGTATTATATTATTATATTACTATATTATAGTATATTACTATATTTTATTTTATTTTATTTTATTTTATTATATTATTTTACTATATTGTACTATATTGTACTATATTATACTATATTATACTATATTATATTATTTTATTATACTATACTATAATATACTATATTATTTTATTTTATTATACTATATACTATATTATTGTTATATCAGATAGTATATTATTATTATTACATTACAGTTTCATATATCACATATTATATACTTTCATATAGCTTTCTTACACATACACTAACAAACAGTCGACTACTCCTTGGCAAATCCAGACACCTTAACAAAATATAAAATCGCCAATGACATTTCCACTGCTGTTCTTGCAAAGGTGAAAGATCTTGTTAAACCTGATGCAAATATTCTTGAAATTTGTAAACAAGGTGACGATTATATAACTGAAGAACTAGGAAAGGTTTATCGATCTAAGAAGAATATTCTCAAAGGTATTTATCTGAATTGTCTTTATTATTTATGTTATATATATATTATATATATTATCATCATACATATCTAGTTACACAACCTTACTAACTGTCAGGTATTGCATTCCCCACTGCAATCTCCGTAAACAGCATTGTTTCCCACTTTAGTCCATTGCCATCTGAACCAGAATCTAAAGATGTCATTCATGAAAATGACGTTGTAAAAATTTGTTTAGGTGCTCATATTGATGGTTTTGCTTCAATTGTTGCTGATACTATAGTTTTAAGCAAAGAAATTGAAGGAAAAGTTGCTGATGTTATATCTGCTGCTTGGTATGCCTCTGAAGCCGCAATTAGAACAATTAAACCAGGAAATAAAAATTGGGACGTTACTAAAGTTGTAGATCAAATTGCTAAATCTTATGGAACATCTCCCGTTGAAGGAATGTTATCCTTCCAAGAATCAAGAAACGTGGTTGATGGCAAAAAACAAATCATACTTAATCCATCCGAATCACAAAAAGCCGGATTTGAAACATTTACTTTTGAAGAAGGTGAGGTTTACGGTGTAGATATTTTAATCTCTGCTGGTGATGGTAAAACCCGTAGTCGTAGCACAAAAACTACAATTTATAAGAAGAGTGATCTTACTTATATTCTTAAATTGAAAGCTTCTAGAGCTGTTTATTCTGAAATTCAGAAAAATTATGGTGCTTTCCCTTTTACTATTCGTACTTTAAATGATGAAAAGAAGGGTAAAATGGGTATTCAAGAATGTACACAACATGGTTTACTTATTCCATATGAAGTCTTAGAAGATAAAAATGATGATATTGTTGCTGAATATTTTACCACCATTGCTGTTACAAAGAATGGTATAATAAAACTTTCACAACCAACACCACCTGATTTTACAAAAGTTAAATCTGACAAGAAGATCACTGATCAAGATATTCTTAATTTGCTTGCAACTTCTCTTAAGGCTCCAAAGAAGAAGAATAAAAATAAGGTTTCTTCTGAGGAAAAATCTCAAGTTAAACAGTGATTTGCATATGTATATTTCATTTATTACATTTTACAATGAGCTAATGAAAGAAAGTAAAAAGAAAAAATAAAAAAAAGATAATGAAAAAAATAAATAAAAAATAAAAAAAACTATTGCAAGTATCGTGGAGTACATTACATAATATAAAACATTGGAATGTTAAATATTTAATTAGTATACATTATTAGCTGTAATGGTTTCTTTTATTTTTACATGAATTATGCTATATACAAACATTAAAATCTAAATTCTAATAAATATATAACGAATAGGAAATAAAATTCATCTGAGAAAAAACAAACTTATGGGTTTTTTGGACATTGTAGATTAAATTTTATTAGCAAGTTATATATTGTTATTATTATTATTTATTTATTTATTTATTTATTTATTTTTTTTTTTTTTTTTTTTTTTTTTTTTTTTTTTTTTTTTTTTTTTTTTTTAAAAAAAAAAAAAAAAAAAAAAAAAAAAAAAAAAATAATTTTTGTACCTAATTTGGAGTTTTTTCGTTTTTGGTCTAATTTGTACAGAAATCGCGTATTTAACGTTTTTTTTTTCAAAATATAGCGAATCAAATCAAATTTTCAGGGTGTAATAGTGAACTGTGCTTTTCATATATTTTTTATATTTATCTATCATTTACGTGTTTTTTTGCTTTTACTTTTACGTTTACTTTAACGTTTTGGTATTTACGTTATTTGGTATTTTTGGTTTTCAAGTTTTATTTTTATTCTTTTTATTGTGTATATTTGATTTTTAAGTTTTAAGTTTTATTTTTTTACTTTATTTTATTTTATTTTATTTTTTTATTTTATTTTTTTATTTTATTTTATTTTTTTATTTTATTTTTTTATTTTATTTTTTTATTTTATTTTTTTATTTTATTTTTTTATTTTATTTTTTTATTTTATTTTTTTATTTTATTTTTTTATTTTATTTTTTTATTTTATTTTTTATTTTATTTTTTATTTTATTTTTTATTTTATTTTTTATTTTATTTTATTTTTTTATTTTATTTTTTATTTTATTTTTTATTTTATTTTATTTTTATTTTATTTTTATTTTATTTTTATTTTATTTTTTATTTTATTTTTTATTTTATTTTTTAATTTTAATTTTAATTTTTTATTTTTTATTTTTTAATTTTTTATTTTACACCTCCTCTTAATAAATTTCACTAGAAATCTTAAAATCACAGTTAAAAATATTAAACTAGTGAAATTGAAAATATTCAATTACTGAATTATTATTGGGGAACTATTAATTTTGAAATAATAAATAATAAATTATAATATTGAAATTATTGATTATTGATATCTAATTTTCAGGGATTTGCTAATTTTTTAGAATTATTTGAAGTCGGAATTTTCAAAGTTTTCTAATTATTTATAATCAAATCTACGTTTTTTTTCTTATATTTTGGGTTAATTTGCAATTCAGTCAATTGGGAGTAGTTTGGTATATTTTGGTGTACTTTGGTGTGTTTTGGAGTGTTTCAAAGTTGATTATACAAGGATCAAATTAAGTCTTGTTTGGTGAATTATATCAAATTTTAGAGATTTTTATTTAAGTCTAGCGAATTTCAGGATTACTTTAAATAGTTAATACTAACATTTTTCGAGTTTATATTTTTTTATTATTTATTATTTATTATTTATTATCATTTGTTATTTATTATTTATTATTATTTATTATTATTTATTATTATTTATTATTATTTATTATTATTTATCATCATTTATCATCATTTATCATCATTTATCATCATTTATTATTATTTATTATTATTTATCATCATTTATTATTGAATACATTCTCATTCCAATGTCTTCACATCTGGAACTCAGACATAGAAAAAAATCACAAAGTTCTTCCAATACAGAGAAAATTTTAAACGAAACAGAAAAGGTGACTAAAAACATGGGTAACAATACGAGTAAAAATGCAAACGAAGACACTAATAAAAATATTAATAGGATTGTGACTAGAAATTCATTAAAAAACGCAACTAAAGACGTTCACAAAGAAGAGAGTATAAAATCAAGCAAAGAGGCAGATAAAGAAATAAAAAAAGATGAAAACAAAGATACAAACAAAAATGCGAATAAAAATGCTAACAAAAATGCGAACAAAAATGCGAACAAAGATGCGAACAAAGATGCGAACAAAGATGCGAACAAAAATGCAACCAAAGATGCAAACAAAGATACAAACAAAGGTGGTAAGAAAGAAAAAAGTGCTAGCATAAATGATAACAAGAATAATAGCAAAAATGCTAACAAAGGTGGCAATAAAAATGCCAGTAAAACTGAAAAAACTGCCAATATAAATGACAAGAATAATAAAAATAATAACAACGATAGTAAAAATACTGATAAAAATAATAAATCCGTGAATAAGAATAATAAGAGTACTGACAAGAGTGCTGATGAAAATAATAATAAAAATGTTAATAAAAACATCAATAAGAACATTGATAAAAACACTAATAATTATACCAATAATAATACCAATAGTAATACTAATAATAACTCTACTATGGCATCCTTAGATTCAAAGATGAATAAATCTTCAGACGATACAGAAAATGATACAAAGTCAAATATAGAATGGACCGAGCCTAATACTGCATTAGTTGTCCCTGGGATTGGAGGGTTTGCTTTAGGAGTTCAGCCTCCTTTTAAGCGCTTAGGTTTACGACCACGATCACAGAAAGTACAGTCATATTTAAATTTTTTTAAAAAACCAAAAATGATTACTTTAGCAGAAGTATCAAAGGATTCCCCTAATCCATCTACTTCTGTTTCTAAATCATCACAGTCTAAATCACAATTAGAAACTTCTGAGGAAAATAAAAAAACTAATTCAAGTTCTACAAAAACGACAATTTTAAAACCGGAAACAATAAATAATGAAGATAAGCCTTCTATGGTAAAGTCTAACTCAAGTAACCAAGATATAAAAAAGGAAAAACTAATAAAAACAGATACACAATTTTCCAACAAAGATTCAGCTAATGGTTCTGTTATAGAAAACGGAAATAGTTCAACAGCATCAACTACAGTGTCGGCTGATGAATCAACCCTTAAAGTACGAAAACATAATACTAGAAGTTCTAGTTCCAGATCTAGATCTACTACTCCTATAGAAGAAACTGATTTAAATACGCAAGGGAATGGGGAAGAAATAAGACTATTTTATGATAATGCTGTTCAAGAACTCACTAGGCAAGTTAGAGAAAAATATAATAAAAAAACTCCTAGTTCTGACTCTTTCACAATGAGCGAATCACGTAACACGTCAAATAAATCCTATAATGAAACGATTGATGAACGCTTGCATTGTGGTGAAGGCAAGCCACTTAAAATAAGTTTAAAGCTGGATTTAAATCAAAACGGTGAAATAAATAATAGGAAAAGATCTCCTTCACCACAAAATCCTATTAATGACAGTATGAGGAAAAAAATTAAGAAATCGTATGCATCCTTATTTATTCATACTTTATTAATTTATTTATTATTTACTAACAGTACAGACCAGTGAAGAATTCTAGAAGACAGAAAGAAAATGTTTTTGGTTTGAACATTGATGAAAAACTTAGGTTCAGACCAGCGAACGGAAACTCTTCCGAAGATGACAGTACTTTAGTGAGTGTTTAAATAGTCTTTAACATCGTAGATTTAGTTGCTAACACTTTTATTTGTTATGTCTGTTCAGAATAATGACGATTTTTGCGCTGCTTGTAATGAACCAGGAAGATTTTTATGTTGTGAAAATTGCCCAAAGTCATTCCATTTCTCTTGCTTAAATCCTCCAATAGATGAAGATGAGATTCCTGAAGGATCTTGGTATTGTAATGAATGTTACACACAACGAGTAAGAATATAATATTTGTTTGCTTTACTACTATAACATTCTAATTTTTTTTTTTTTTTTTTTTTTTTTTTGTTAAAATAGCATCCACCAAGTAAACCAAAAAGAGGGTTATTTGATAGTCTTACGGATTATATGTTAAGAAGAAATCCTAAAGTTTTCTCGCTTCCTAAGAAACTTAGAGAATATTACGCCGATGTATCGACAGGACCTCATGGAGAATATATGGATACAAAGAGTGACAGTAGGAATAGGCAAGGGTATGTTTTTTTTTTATTATAATCGTTATTATTGAAAGCAACTATTGACCATCTAGACGCATTGGAGTAGTGGAAGATATAGACCCTTATAGACTTACAAATAAACATGGTGATTCTATTTTTTGTTACAAGTGTAAAGAATCAGCTATACATAATAATGAAATAATATCTTGTGATTTTTGTTCATTAAGCTGGCATTTAGACTGTCTTGATCCACCTTTGTCTAATATTTCACATAGCAAAAAGAAATGGTTGTGTCCTAATCACGCTTCTCAAGCTGTTGTATGTTATTATTTGTTATTTGTGTTTTTATTTTTTTTTTTTATTTTTTTTTTTTTTTTTGCTAACAAATAGTCACGTAATCGTGTTCCAAAAAGTGCAAAAATTATTAATGCTTCTTTAAACAGAGGATTTAAAAATGATGGTAATATTGTAATAGATAATGATGACTACGAAATAGAAAATGAAATATTTAATCCTGAAGATTGGGAAGGTTATCACAAAGAGGGTGTTTCGTTCAGAATTCCAGAAAGAGGAATAAAATTAGACTTTATTGAACGGGTTAAAATGTATTACCAATTTTTTTTTATTTTTTAAATGTTTTTTGTTCTAACAATTAGGATGGAATACAAAGAAAGATGTGAAAGGTTTCTATTAAAAGGTGGTCCTCCTTTATTAGCTGATTTATCAGTTTTAGATGTAAGTTTTAAAACAAATTTTTGGTTGTATAGTTTCTTTTTTTATTTTTGATAGAAAACAATACTTTAATACGAAACTGAAGTAGCTAATTCTTTCATTTTGTATTATTATTATTTTTTTTAGGCTCTTGTTCCCAGTCAGAAAGAACGTAACGCCTTGTGGTCATTAGGTTACCTTCAAGCTGGAAATTCACAAGAGGCGATTGCTAGAAAAAACATATCAAATCTCATAAGAGCTTGTATTTCTAATGGGTTTCATGGAAATGACGATGCTAATGATGAAGGCAAGATAAAAATAGAACATACTGAAAACGAAATAAAAATAGAATATGACGAAGATAAAAACACTGAACAACAAGAAGAGTTTGAGTTGGTTTCAAAAAAAGAATTATCCAAACTTAAAGATCTACAAAAACTTATCGAAATTAAAGGATATGATGAACTTTTAAACTTTTTGTCTTCGTAGATGAAAAACAATAATCTAAAATCTATTTTGTTTTTTATTAGGCAAAAGAATAAAAAGAAATATAAATATAATAAAATCATCAAATAAGTTGATAATGTATTAATAGCTAGCAAATATTTTTAAATAAATTTCAAATTATATCAATGATATACTCTAATAAAACAGCAAATGAATGATTAATATTTTGTAAAAGCAAATTCTAAATAAACAAAGAAAAAAAGTAAATAAAAAACATAACATTACCCTCTAATAATACCCTTAATAAATACACCCATACATCATTTAATATCCCATCACCATTGAAAATCATTATCATTATAGTATTATCATCATCATTATTTTATTATTATTATTATTATTATTATTATTATTATTATTATTATTGTTTTATTATTATCATTAGTGTTATTATTAACATCTTTATTATTAATTAAAAAAATTCGTCTATTTCGGAACTTGAAGAATCGTTATACTGAATTGTCTTTTTAACTCTTCCACTTCTTCGCAAATTTAGCTTTTCACTTTCTTCTTTGCTCATAATATTTTCGTCACTTATCTTCCTAGTTTTGGATGTTCGTCGAACTTTATTTTCAGCAGTTTCTTTACGTTTGATTTTTTTTGTGATTCTCGGCTTTTGAATATTTGTTTCGCTACCTTTTAATACTTTAGTACCTTTATACTCAAATTCTTTCTTTTTTTTATACAATTGTTTTACTTCAACTTCAAATTCTTTAAATATAGAAGTTGGTATAAAAGACCTTTGTGCTATTTCTTTAGCAACTTCAACATTAGGTAACTGTTTAAAAAATAATGAAGGTAAAGCAATTTTACCAGGCCAAGTCATTAAAGTCCAAGAGTTTTGTTGTTCAAACTTTCGTACATGAAATTGCGCCAAGTCTGACATAGCATATAGTTCTTCACTATGCAATTGTGCATCTTCAACTTGTTTAACCCTTTGACACAAATAAAATATTAACGACAAATTATCCTCCGACGCAATTAAATCCAGATAGAATAATATGAATTTACTTATGTCAATTAAAAATTCTGTAGTCATTTCATAATCTGGATGATGAGCCAATAGCTGCAAAAACTTGCAAATTGATCGTTCAAATACTGTATTCCGAGTTATTTGTTGCTTACGATGCTTAGCTCTTATCCATGTTGAAATATCAGTTTTAAAAGATTCTTCTGGTTCATGGGCTAAAAGGAATAGTATAGGGGCATATTTTTCAAAGAGTATGTCCTGTGAAAAATAATCTTTTAATTTATTTATAAATTTTTCGCGTACCACAAAATGAGAATCTTGTGAAACATATGCTAAAGTAAAATATATATCGGGACCAATAAGCTTATCGTATTGTTGAATTTTTGCAAGTTTTAAAAGTAATAATGCACTTTCAATTTTTAATCTTAGTTTACATTGAATTGGAGAGTTAAGGCCTTCTTTTACTTCTCCATCGTTTACAATAATATTTTTTAATAAATGTAAGATAGGAACTGCAAGATCTAAAATAGCCTCCTGCGGTGGAATATATCGTAACCTATTACATAAAATTCGTAAGGCAAGAACTTTACTCATGCATCCATCAGGGAGTCCCTCATCTGATAGTACAGTAGTTTCTGGTAATAATTCTGAATCCTTATTTAAATCTTGTAATAAAATATCCTCTACTAAGAAATCAGTTATGCCATCAACTTTAGTCTCAAATAATGATATTTTAAATTTTGCAACTTGTACTAATACTGCAAGTCTAGAATCTAAAAGAGTATCATTAGAGTTTAACAGAGTGCTAAAATTTAATAACTTTGTTACGTATTCATTTTCATTTTTATAACTTTTTAAGATAATTGTAGAAGCATATTTTGCTTTTAAAAAATCATTTTCCTCAGTAATTAATAGAAGTTTATTAATAAAAACTTCATCTTGATCTTCTTCTTTATCAATTTTTATTAATTTCGAGTATAATCTTAAAAATAAAGTTATTGTTTTACTTGGATATTTATCCTTATTCTTAATTGCTTCCTTGAGAAATTCATTCTGCGTAGATAATAATATAGGGTTGTTTATAGAAATATCCTTTAACACATTTAAAGAAGTATTAAAAAATTTATCTTGAGATTTTGTTGAAATTTTAATTATTGTTTCTATATCACTTATATTAAAAATCAACATACTGCTCCTGTAAAATAAAAGCTTTATGATTTGAGAATTTCCAACTCTTTTTAAAAGCTCCTTTAATGCTGCCCTAATATTTGCAAACGGAGTAGACAATTGCATACATTCTTTAAATAATTTACAAGATCGTCTATCGAAATTCGGTAAACAAGATTCCAATGTGGTTTTAGCTTCGTGGTTATTTTGAAATAAATTACTTAACCAATTGAAAATAGTTTCTAGACGTGTATCATCTTCTGTTTTTGATTCATCATCATTTTCATCTAACGAAGAAAATGATTTAAGAGTATTTTGGTTTACTCTTTTTTCGCATAAAGATAAAAATTGAATCATTATTCCAGACAATTGTTGTTGTCGTTGTATTATAGCATTAAAAGCTTTTAAGGCTTTGGGAGATAATCTTTGCATAATATATAATATCCTTTCTCCTCTTTTTTGAGAATCATCATTAAAAGTGATTATGTTTTCATAAATTGCTATATCCAAATAAGGGGTAACTTCCTTGCTATTTAAATAGTAAGCTTCAAATATAGTTGATGGGATCCAATCAAACAGCTCAATGTATTGACTGTTACCTGCAGCAATTTTTTCATATGCTAATGAATACAGATTGGCTAAAGTATTTATGGATACAACCCTTATATCTTGTTTTTTATCCTTAATGCATGTAGCTAGAGCTTTTAACATTAAACTTGATCCAAATTTGGAAAAGATACTTTCAATTGATAACTTACCCACTATTGAACATGCAACTAATCTAACTTTATCATCATAATCATAAATTCTTAATATGAATTCTTCCGAAACATTTTTCAAACGATCTGGTCTGTATAACAAAATATTTTCACAACTTTTTGTCCAATTGTATCTAACAGTAGGGCTTTTGTCATTTGCTCTTGTCAACCAACTTTGCCAGCAAGATTCAAATACTACGGTAAAGTTCACCTTTGCTGAAAACACAGCTAAAATTTCACCTACGGTTTTAGCAGCTAAAGCTCTTAATTCTGAGTTATCTGAGAGCAACTCTTCATTTAAAATTGGAATAACCATTTGTAAAATTTCTGGAGCAACTATCCAAATTTGAATAATTAAACTATGTGCTTTTATTATAGTGTTCATATCTATATTTGAATCAGAATCGGAATCAGAATCAGGGTTTGAACCAAGACTGAAATTATCAAGTATGTCAGTAAAATATTGGCAAACATGAGGTGCTAACTTTTCAGGGCAAGAGTTACAAATATTTGCAGCAATTGAGTAAGATAATTTCTGTGAGAAAATTTCATCAATTCTTGTAATTGATTTATCTTGTTTAACCTTTGATACTAAAGAATCATTTTTAATAAATTGAGATAATATAATCTTAACAATTTGTTGAGAAATTGATGGACTTTCATGTAAAAGCTGTATTAAAATTGTAGTTATACTAATTAAAACTTTCTGCGGGAGTGATTTTTTTCCTAGATCAAAAAACAGTTTAAAAACTTCCACTATTATCTCATTATAATTTGGTAATTCAGTTACAATAACAAAACTTTGAACTTCAGCAATTGATTCTATTAAAGCACAATTTTGTGTGTATGCAGGTGAAGAATTGTTTGCTAAGCCTTTAAACTGGGTTATGAAAAACTCAAATATATCTTGATATTCTTCCTGTGAGTATGCAAAATCTGGAGCAAATAACCGTAAGAGTTCAGAAATACAACATGCCACATAGGCTTTTATAAGTGGATCTTTATGGTTCAAAAGATTCTCCGAGATTAAATCTCTCGAAATTTTTTTAAGTGAAGATTTATCAATCTCATTTTGATTGAGTTCGCAGAGTTTACCGTAGAGAGACTAATGTTAGAAGGATATATAGTTATATATATATATATATATATATATATAAATGTGCGTAGTATATATAATAAAAATAAAAATAATAGTAAAAAACTTACTTTAAATCTGCGTAATAACTCATTCACCGGTATCGGCTTTGCTCGGTAAGAAGGAACAATAGACTCTGAAAAACGAAATTTTTTAAAAGTCGAAAATCCTTCCTGGCGGGTCATTTTATATTCTAAAACTCGGATGAAAAAAACTCCGAAAGTAAACAAAAGAAATCAATCAAAATATATGCGTTTTTATTTATTTATTATTTATTGTTTATTATTTATTGTTTATTATTTATTATTTATTATTTATTATTTATTATTTATTATTTATTATTTATTTATTTCTCCTCTTTTTTTCCTCTTTTGGTTAAGTAAATGTATGCAATGTTTAGCTTTTTTATTTACTTATTATTTATTGTTATTTATTTTTAGTTATTTATATGCAGTTAGTAAAAGTAAACAAAAGAAAAAAAAAAACAATTAGAAAAGTAAACAAAAGGGAAAGAAAAAAGTTTGTGATATACGCGTGAATAGAAAACAATATTATATTATTAAAACGCGTTTATAAATCACGTGGTTTGTTTATATGTATGCATTATATAATATAATATATATTATTACGTAATATATTGATGATATTTCAGAAAAATTAAAAATAAAATAAAATAAATAAAATGAATAAAATAAATAAATAAATAATAAATAAATAAATAAATAAATAATAAATAAATAAAATAAAATTATAGTATTTTTTACGAAATAAGAGTACGCTAAGGAATACCTTAGGAGGCTGTAAAATACACTATAAACAGTGGAAGTATGAACGGAAATTCATACTATGATATTGACAATATAATTACTGACGGAATTGTATGTTTTAATTTTAAATTATATTTTAGTTATTTTATTTAATTATTTTGTTTATTATTCTAACAGCGTAGAAAGTACGGTGTAAATTCTCAGTTTCTCTTCCGGGTGTCGGTTACTTAGAATCACCTACTCAAAAAAATGTGCGTACTATTATTATTATTATTATATTATTACTATTATATGAATAGGAAAACTCACATGACAACGGTCTACAGATAAAAGAAGGAAGTGTGGTTGAATTACCATTGTGGATAGGGTCTACATTAGCGCTGAGTGAGGTAATACCTAGTTCTGGAGTGTCGTTTGTTAACATTTTAATTCCACACACTTTTTCGCAAGTTAGTCTAAATGCGTTAAAAACTGATCCAATTAGTGTGGATTTAAAATCGCTTTCTCCACAATTTTATCGTTTAGCTTTAAAATGGTTACAAATATTTTCAGTGGCTGATCCTTTATATGCTGAGGAAGCCGCCAAGGTTATTTTAGAGGTATTTAATATATTATTGCAAATATATTAAAAATATATTATTTGAATTATATTATTTAACTAACAATAGACCCTGCAAAAACGACTTCCTTGTCTTTCAGATCATTCTAACAATATATATAATGCGTCTTTTGATCAGTCGGAAATGATTTCCAAATTGGATGATTTTGAACTACAATGTGAGTTTTTTTTTTTTTTTTTTTTTTTTTGTTGATTTACTTTAGTTTTATTTTTTTTATAGAAACTTACAATATAGTACTAAAACGTGTTCATGGAAGTAATAAAGAAATATGTAAATGGCTTTCTAGGGAATGAGAAAACTAGAATAAATTATTATTATTTTTTTTTTTTTTTTTTAAAAAAAAAAAAAAAAAAAAAAAACATTAAATAGAAAAAAAATACATAATAAAAACAAACATTTATCAGACATCTATAATAAATAAATAAAATCATAAAGAAACACGTAGTGAATATAAATCTGAAAAGATTAAAAATAATATTAGTATTAAATAATCTTTTCATAGCAACCAATTGGTAACCGTCTCGGGTAATCTCCATGTAGTACCAAACATATTATTTCTCCATGCAGTAGCTAAACTCCAACCCACGATAGCTGGTATTGGATTGGCCAACCCCAGATGAAGACCAATCATATACAAAAAACTTTTGTCGGAAAGTTCTATACTTTTAGGAAAAGAAAATAAGAATTCAGATGAAGTTTGTGTAGAAGTTTGATCCACGTTTTGATTCATATTCTGATTTGTATTCTGTTCAGAAGACAATTCTGGACTTTGTGTACCCCATGTATTAATTACAAATTTATAGCAAACTGGTACTAAAGAATAATACAGTTCCATTAAAGCAAAAACGACCGGGAAAGGACCTGGTATAATATTTTTAAAAGAGGGTAATAAAAATACTTTACTAACAAAAAAAGAAAGTAAAGGAACTAATATAGAAGAAAAAATGAAAACAAGTGAAACAAATGTAACAAATTTTCTTACACCATAAAATCTTTCTATTACTCTAAAATTATACAGTAATATTAACATTGAAAAGAAATCTGATTGGTTAACACAAATACTTTGCCATATTAAGATTCTCCACCATTGGTGTTTTTTTAGTAAATGATATTGTATTCTAATATAAAAAAGATTTTTAATATCAGCAATAGACACTATCAATGAGAGAATTCCAATAGAATAAATTATTTTTTTACTAATTGGAGTATTACGGAATCCACTAGTGGTGGATGCAAACATTTTAAGCAAAAGGTTGGCTATTATTATTCATTTATAATTTATTTATTTATTGTTTATTTATTTAATTATTTATTTATTTGTTTATTATTTACTTCTTAATTAATCCATATAAAACTAAAAATAGTTAATGAAATAATCACCATAGAAACGACTTTTAAAGTTACCATAGATACTATACTAAAACCTATTTACTATAGCGAAAAAGCACAAAAATAGAAATATAGACATTCATCTATTAAAATGAATATCGATAAAAATCATTTAAAAAAATTAAGCTGAGGTTTCAAATCTTTTTTCAACCTCTTTCCAGTTAATAACATTCCAAATGGCTGCAAAGTATTCTACTTTTCTGTTTTCGTATTGGAGATAATAAGCATGTTCCCATCTAGACAGTTAGTAAAAATCAATATATGTAATATATATAATATATATAATATATGTATAAAACTTACGCGTCAACACCAAGTAAGGGAACATAAGGAGCAAGAACTGGATCTTGATTTTGCTTATTAATAATTTCTAATTTTCCATTTCCTTTGTTTCTAACTAACCAGGTCCAACCTGAACCCTGAACTCCAGCAAGCTATTCGTTAGCAATCATATATTCACCAATATAGTAAAAAATTAAAATGTAGCAACATTTAAAAAAAAAAAAAAAAATAAACAAAGTCTTCTTACATGTGTGTTAAATTCAGAAACAAAAGAATCATAAGAACCAAAAGTAGTCTTAATTTCTCTTCCAAGAGCAGAATCAGGATTAAATTGACCACCACCAGATTTAGCTGGTGCTAAGTTTTTCCAGAAAAGTGAATGATTAATATGACCACCTCCATGGAAATTAATAGCCTTTTGAAGTTGTATTTGTGAAACTAAATCACCACCTTCTTCTGCTGCCTTAATTTTTTCAATAGCTGTGTTGTATCCATTTACATAGGTATTATGATGTTTTTGGTGGTGAAGCTATTTGTTAGTTTAATTGTTTTGTAATACACTATTATATTACGTAACACTATATTATTACATAATATATAAATATAATATTTAATTAGCGGCTAATAAAAATAATTACCTGCATAATTTGTCCAGAAATATAGGGTTCAAGATCCTGATAGCCGTATTCCAAGCTAGGAAGAGTAGCTTTTCCACCTGATAAATATGTAGAAACTGAACGAGACAATTGTGGGATTGACATTTTATTTGAAAGACATAAACGTCTTAAAGCAAAGGATTGGGAATACATTTTTAGATTTATATATATTTATTATTTCTGATTGTTAGCTGTGATAGTTATGAGCAAATAACAAATACGGTGAGAAAATATGAGCAAATAGTAATAAAAGTTATGAGAAGTATATTGAGAAAAATAAAATAAAATAAAATAGATAAAATAAAATAGATAAAATAAAATAAATAAAATAAAATAAAATATATAAAATAAAATAAAATATATAAAATAAAATAAAATATATAAAATAAAATAAAATAAATAAAATTTAAAATCAATATATAATCCACTCACAAATTAAGCAAATAAAATTTAAAGAGAAAATAAAATTCACTCTATAAAATCAAATTGTCTATTTTGTATATTTTTATATAATTTATTTAATTTAAATTGTATTTTCACAATTCTAGTCCAAGAGTGGCAATTATATTAATAATAATTTGTTTACCTAATCTTATTCCCGATATTATATCCGAGTCATAATTGTTGTCTAAAGAAATGTTTGTTAGAGGTTAATATAAAAAATACGTTGCTGTAGAGATGACGTAGTTTGTCATAGTAATTAATTACGTTGTAGTTATGACAACAATAATAAAAAAAAACACAAAAGCATATTAATATGTACCAAATGATTAAACATTAAATTAAATAACATGCAATGACAATATTAAAATCTATTTTTGATAAGATAGTATAGTAAACAAGATACAATGATAAACAATAAATAATAAATAATAAATAATAAATGAAAGAATATAATATAAACAATAAACAACATGACAACGTAAATATGCAATTCGTTATAAACATAACATCGTAAATCGTAGCAAGGTAGTAATCATAAACCATAATAATCAATAAATAATAAAAAGAAAATCATCACTTTCTAAAACTGTAGTATAAATAAATACCTCGTTCCATGCAGTGAATATTTCCTGAAAAATAATTGTTTCGTGAACAATTAATCTTACGAGAGGCATAAGACCAGTCTGGGGCAGTCATATCCATACCCAATATATGAGTAGCAGTAGACTGAGTAAGACAGCCACAAGAAAGATGTAATTTAGAATAACAAGAAGAAGAAGTTAAATAATTCATTCTATCCATTTCAGCAGGAGGAGATTTGTACATCCATGATCGTCTTCCCTGACCAATAATTACATTAAAATTTGGAATTTGTACCCCTTCTAATTTCGAAATTAAATCAGATGAAAATTCTAATAATTTTATATTTTTATGGGCATTAAGAAAATTTTGATCTTGTAGAGTCCAATAGGAAATGTAAGGATTTCCAGTTAAATCCAAATACACAAGCTTCTTCTGTTTCTCTGCCAAAGGTTTCATAATTTTCATAGGATCAATCTTTGCATATCCAAGGGATAATGACTTAAGTGTAGTAGGAAGCAAATCCAAATGATGCTCATTAATAGGAACTCCAGATATGTTTAAATATCTTAAATTTGTACAAGCATAACGAAGAATTAAATCAAGATTTGTTGATGATAAAGGACAAGGATTTTTAGCAGCATATAAAATATTTAACCATTCTAATTGACGAATAGCAGGATGTGAAACTAAAAATCGTGTAATAGCTGGACCAGATAATCTGTGACAGTTTGAAAGTGACAAATGTGTAATATTTGCACTCTCTGGTATTAACTCTAAGGCTTCAGATGTTACCTGGGTATGTGTTAAGTCTAAATGAGTGATTGAGACTAATTTAGGAAATAAATTTACATAAACAGATGAGGGTAAAGTAAAACATTCATGAAGACATAATCGCCTTAAAGAAGGTAAGAAAGGGGTAGTTAGTTTCATATTAGCAAATGCATCAGTAAGAGCTGAACCAGTGGCACCTGTCAAATCTATAGCTTGTATATTAGCCAAAGAAAAAAGTGTAGACAATACGTTAGAATCTATATCCTGTTCAATAGATTCTGAACCTAAAAATTCAGTGACATTCGGAGTCAAATGCAAACATTCATTTATAGTTTTTGCTGTAACCATTTGAATTTCCTGATTCATTCTTCCAGTTCTTCCTAATCCAACACTAGTAAAATCAGAGAAATCCAAACATCTTACAAAAAAACCTTTAGGCGAGCAGCTTTTAAGATTATTTAAAAAACGATCAAACGAGACTGGATGACCAAATGCAGCATGATTGTATAGAATTTTTATACCTATACGGTAAAAAGTTGCACAAACTGGTAAAATATTTGATTTAAAACATGACAAGTTTGCATATAATGATTTTTTTGACTCATTTTGAAATACATAAATTAAAATATCAATAAGAACTTCTTCAGGTAAATCAAGAATTGATAGCCGTCTAATAGCCGTTGGTGTAACCGTAGCCGACCCCTCCTCAATAAAAAAATCACTCTTATTAAAAACGTTGTTTTTGTTTTTATTTTTCCACGAAAACTTTGGTGGCGACCGTTGTTGGGAAAAAGAAGAAAAATGAGAAAAATGGGAAAACGAGTGAGGAAGATTTAAATTTGATCCGTTGTTATGGAAAAAGTCGTTGCCATCATAATCATAATTATCGTTTCCACGGTTTCCCAAGTTCTTTCCCATCCTTTTAATAGAAATAGGAGACGATTTTGAATCAAACTGAGAGAGACAAGAGGAGGAGCGAGAGCCTTTTGAAAATGAAAAAAGTTGTAAATCCTTTGAAGATAAACTGTTCCTTATTTCTGCATTTACATCTGAATCAATATCAATATTTACACTGTTAATAATAGAGGCTGTTGACGGGATTCTAGCTACCGATTCCTCTACACATGTTGGGTTATATGAAAATGTGCTAGGCATTATGAAAGACTAAAAGTTAGTGACAGTAAACTATTAAAAAAAAAAAAAAAAACACAGTAACCAATAATTGTACACCTGTGTGAAATAATATAAATTTGATTAAACTAAATAAATAATTATTAAATTAAATTAAAATAATTAAAATAACTATAATATTTAAATAAAGTATAAAGTAATAATTATTTTTAATTACTATTTTATTTTATATTTTGGAGAAAAAAAATAAAAAATAAAAAAAAAAAAAAAAAATAAAATAAATAAACACAAATTCACAAATTATTAGTCTTTGTTAATAGCTCAGTTAGGTGAAAAATGAGTAGGGTTATTGTAATCTTAGCGCCAGAGTAATTTAGTCTTTTTCTGTCCTGTTATACGTTTTTTATATTTAATCCGGCTATTATTTGCCATCTAGGGTTTAGCTTAATTTTAACTAATTATATCACGTGTTACCATAACATCTCCGCAAGTAAATTAAAGTTGTAGCTATATCAACCGTTTTTATACTTTTTTGTGTTTTTTTCTTGTTATATATTGTCCATAACAACATCTATGAACTGTAAATTGGCGTGTCAAAATCTGCTTAATTATATACTGTTTTAGGAATATATTTTAAATTATTTCCTATTGCAAATTATAGTATATTGAAATAGGATATAGCATTTTAACAACGGAGTTCAAAAAAAAAAAAAAAAAAATCTATATACATATCTTCATATGTCTTTTTATATTTTATTCTTTTATTAATACTTTAATATAATTTAACGTCACTCTAAATTAACCAGGCTCAATAAAAGTAAAATACCCGAATAAATATATATCTGTTGTCATAAAAACTCTATTTTATCTACAATAAATTCAAATAGTAATGCTTTCTAAACACCAAAATAGTAAGTCCATTAATGTAGACTATATTGAACATGAAAGATCAATGAAAGTACACGTTGATTTGTTATTATTATAGTATAATTTGAATATACCAAATCTATTTTCACATATCCTCGTAACAGTAATTTTTGAAACATTTATAAAAAAACAAATAAAAAATTAATGCTATTGCCATTTTTTTTTGATAAACTGTTGTAAATTCTAGCGCAAAAAAACATTTCCCCCAATCTCTTCTCCAAATTCTCCATCTTTAAGCGATACAGCGGAATAACCACAATCAAATGATTTTTTAATTTCTTCATCTATAAGTTTACTTTGAATAATTAATTAACTTAAATTATCCGCGTGAATATCATTTGGAATTTATATAATATTTGAATCAAACCATTAGTTGCATCCAAAGAACACTAGTTTCGTGTTATAACCTTGCTTTTTGAAGCGTTCAAATGCATATAGGTATCATAAAGTGGTTTTCCTACAGGAAAGTATTGCTAATATCACCTAAAATAGCAAAACAAAAATAACTTTTGTGCGAGCAACTCTGTTAAAAAAAAAAAAAAAAAAAAGCAATGGAATTTATAATTCTTTTGTAATGCCATCTGACAAAAGTAAATCATAAGTACCAGAAATTTACTTCCTAGAAAAAAAATTAAAAAGAATCGGTGCAAAAGCTTTGTTCGGATCTATATTATGATCAAATAACAAATTCTCTGAGTATTTGACTGGACTATCTAATAAACCTTGCACTAGTCCGCTTACCAGATGAACCAAATTACTAGAAAAGCTGCCGTTAAAAATTTAAGAATAACATAATTTTGAATACATTCTTTTGCATTTAAACATGATTTTAAAAATGTTGTATCTAAGTATTCATTGTATCCTTTGACAGGGGCTAACCTAAACTAGTAAGGAATCATAATTTTCATTGTAGGTTTTAAACTAAATAGTTAATCTCTTGACTATCTTGAGATGTAAAAAAGAGAAAGAAATCCTAGCTTTTTTGTGTTTCTACATATAAAGAATGCTTGGATCAATAGTATTCGTGGTCCCTTGGCCATATCGCTTTCTAAATAATTGAAAACGAGAGTTTGACCAAAAACATTAATAACCGCAAATTCGTATCAGGCAGCTTTTTCTTATTATGAATCTATTTAGCGTTTATTCCAGTGCTAATTGTTTTTTTCCATATCTTCCCAAAAAGTGATTAGAGTGATTAGATTTTGGCCAAAATTAAAAGTGTCATGAAAATACAATAATTTTTAAATTGGAGCATATCCACACTTAGCATAAACAAAGACAAACCAGACTCCTGCTAAAATTCGAGAAATGTAAAAATGCGCTAATAATAAATCAGCTAAAGGAAAGTCACCTAACTTTTCGTTCAGGGCATAAATTTATCCAGCACCTCAAGGAAAATACGCATAGCCATAACTATAACATGCTAAATCAATAGTGATTTATTATTTACAATGAAATCTTCTAAAATTTTTTTTCATATTTATTATGCTTTTTGAGAAATTAAAAAATTCCGCTATATGATTCATATCTGCATTAAACTATATATCTTATTATTCTAGACTTATTAGAATGAGTTTATATACACAGAAGCAAATTTGGTAGAAAATTAAATATATTAGATGCATAGCAATATTTATAGTTTTCAATTTATTCAACCTGTTTCTATGACTTCAATAAAACGTTCTTTTTTTGTTCTCAATTTTTCTGTGAAGTATTGAAAATAATCTAAAAGCTCAATAAACCACGAATAATGCTTGCTTTCATTTGTAATCAGATTCTTTTGAATAAATTAAGCTTAATGTTTGGGAAAAAAAAAAAAAAAAAAAAAAAAAAAAAAGTAAATATAATAAAAAAAAAAACTAGCACTCCAAAAAATAAGAGCTACTAGTTTAATAATTGGTTCATATTTTACTAGAAAGGAAATTTTATTTTATTTCTGCTCCACACAAGACCATTTATTGATTAATTAATTTATAATTTTTCATTTCAATTTAAATTCGAGTTTATAATTGTTATTTGATTTGGGATGTGTAAATATTTATAATTTCCGATCCGTATTACTATGATTTTAACCATTATGGGTTTCTAAATGAAAAAAAAAAAAAAATATTACGTAAAATCATTCATTGCTTTTTTTTTTTTAAAAAAAAAATAAAAATAAAAATAAAAGAGCAAATAAAATTCAAACTAAATGCTGTAGAAAACTTTTTGAACCTATGCACCTATAAATTGTAAAATTTAGATTATACTGGACTCAAATTGTAAATTACTTCACTATTGAACCCTTCCAATCTGCTTTTTAACTATACAGATTATTAAATATTGTTTCAGAATTCAATGTTTAATTGGAATTTTACATAGTGTGTCGCATCTTTTCGCAAAAGTTTTTATTTTTTTTCTTTATTTTTTCATATAGGATACTAGCCAAATACGGTATACGAGGTACTATAGAAGGTTTTATTGTATATTTTATATTACAATAACGTTTAATATCGTATAAAACCAATTCCATCCCCCTTCCACCGAGTTTTATAGCTCCCAATGACAGACATGGTCTCTACTTCAACGTATATGCACAATAGTCAAAACCATTGTAAATTTAGAAAATTAACATATTAAAAATAAATAAACACAATACATATAAAATACTAATTTAAATTTAATGCAACTAAATTGTGATAGCAAAAGACTTAATTTATAAAGTATTTTAGTTTATTGATAAACCTTTATTCATTTCCTCACAATTTTTAGAATTAATATTTAAAAACTGTAAGAATAAAATAATATTTTAAAGCACAAGACTTCAAAGTCAAACATAGCATCAAGAAATCCATCAGAAAGCAAAAGAGTTCAATTTATTCAACAGAGGAAAAAAATAAATATAGTCTTTAAAATAAAGTATCTCTATAATATCATTTCAAGTTTAAATAATAATGAGTGTATTTAATATCGTATATCTCTATAACAACCGATATCGTTTCCAGTCATTATAGATTTTTCAGAAACATAAGAATTAAAATAAATTCAGATGATTTAGGAAATTTTAAAAGACAAAAAAAAAAAAAAAGAAAACTAAAAAATTTTACGCGTTTAATACACTAGAAAATATTCATAGGAAAAATCCTATTATCATAATATTCTTTTATTTTTATTTTTATTTTTTTTTTTTTTGCAACTTCATATTT
>JAJLXO010000166.1:22119-49369 GCA_030571375.1 Botryozyma mucatilis | reverse complement strand
GGAAATATAAAGTTTGTGGATGACAGTTGGAAACTTTAATTACAGTGAAATAAAAGAATTGTTTCATGGAAGTTTCTGAGAAATTTTTTTTTAAAAATTAACATGGAATTCAGAGTAAAGGAAAATGAAATTCTTAATGGTAGTTTATATAGGAAGTGTATGGACGCGGCTAACGCTAAAATTGCCCAAGGACAGTATGAGGCAGCAGTTAGACATTATTCGGAAGTAAGTAATTTATATTATCTATATTTATGTATATGTTCATTCATCTAATATACAGGCTAAACAATTCGTGAAAGGAGAAAGTTACAATTTGATATACCAGGAATACTTTGCGTATTCTAAAGCAAAAAATTACAAAAAAAGTCTTGAGTTTGGAAGTAAATTGATAAAATTAAAGCCAGAATTAATTGCGGGGTATATTGCAGTTTCATATTGTTTGTATAAGTTGGAACGATTTCGAGCAGCTATTGAAATTTGTCAAAGAGGTTTACGGTTACCAAATTCTGCTAAAAAGAACAAACAAGTATTGGACAGAACACGAGTTAAGTGTGAAATAAGTCTTTTAAAAATAGGCAAAACTCAAGCTGATAAAAATCAAGATAATAATGATATTAAAAAACGCAATCACAGGAAAGATTTACAAAATGGTTCCTTCAGTAACAAGTTTTTAGGATTACCAGATGAAGTTTTAGTTGGTGTATTCAGATTCATAGATTTTAAATCAACATTGATTTGTAGTCATGTTTGTCGCAAATGGAGAAATCGATTTATTAACATTCCTTCAATTTGGAATGAATTTAGAACAATTATTAGGAAACCTTCACAAATAAAAGATAATGATTATTTTAAAACTATTCTTACAAGAGCAAATTTCAATTTAGACGTGTTATTATTTTCATGTAGACTGTGTTCTTCTGACAGAAGTTCACATAGTAAAATTGTTTTGTATTGGAAACTAATCATCGAGACATTAACAAAGATTGACAGAAATGGAGATAAAACTATTTTTTTAAAAGAGTTGGGAATGTTTAGCGAAGTAGCAAGCGAAAAATGTATAAAACTTAGCGTATTACATGGATTAAAATTTCCGGTATTAAAAAAATTAATTATTAATGCAAATGTTTCAATACAAGATTTACATGATTTTTTAATTACATGTCCTAGATTAGAACTATTAAAAGGTAAATTGGTTGGAGATGCATTTTTAGATATCAAGAATACAAATTTATATTTACCGAATCTTAGGTCGTGCGAATTAGAGTTAAGTGGATTACTTTTACGAAGGATTAATCGTGAAGTAATTCAATATTTAGTTAAACGCATGCCAAATCTTGAAAATTTAAGAATTGATTACTTAAAATACGTTGGTCATTCTAAATTATTAAATTCATTTATTAATGAAGAAGATATTCTATTATTAAAGAAGGAGCAAAATATCAAGAGACTAAGCTTAAATAAAGTTGATGTATTTTGGAATGATTTTGTGTCAGTTTCAAATTCATTAGAAACACTTTATGTTAATAAATGTACTTATATTCCTATTAATAAAAGTGTGAGCAATAGTTTGAATTTTAATAATAATGATTTTTCAAAATTGCGTGTTTTAAAACTAGAAGCATGTAATATTCCAAAGATTAATTTTGGACGTTATAGTGAACGTTATAATGATGAATATTGCAATGACTATGAAGATAATAAGAATGCACATGATTACAATGATCATAATATGAATAATGTAAAGGTAAATGATTTGGAGGTTTTGTTTTTAAGTACTGCTTCATTTGTAATTGATAGAAATGATAAAGAGACAAGATGTGCAGCAGAGTATATTTTTGAAAAGAATTATAAAACGAGTGCAAGTGATATTGGCAAGAAATTTCCAAAACTACGAGAGTTGTATTTACGCGGACATGCTGACATTGATGATACTTTAATGTGCAAATTAAAGGGACTGGATTCACTTGAGATGTTGGATCTACAGGATAGTTGTGTGAGTGGATATGGAATTGAGAATTTGCTGAGCAATCCAAGACCAAGGAGACTACGTCAAATTGTGGTAAAGAATTGTATGATCACGCCTGAAACTATTGAGTGGGTTCGCAATATGGGTGTTGATATATTATTCAAGGGTTAGTATATTGGGTTAATTTTTACGAGTAATTTTATTAGTTTATTTGTTGATTTGTATGTATGTATGTATGTATGTATGTATGTATGTATGTATGTATGTATGTATGTATGTATGTATGTATGTATGTATGTATGGGTTGTTTTTTTGTGTTGAATTATTTATGTTGTATTATATAAGTATTATAATATTATTGTTGATTTATTTAACGAAATTATATTACTGTTAGCATGTCTTGAAAATACTAATAAATGTAATTAATACACTAATCGAGTAATAAAATACTAATAAAAACCGCTGCCTCGCGCTAAAAAATACAATTAAGATAAAAAAAAAATAAAAAAATAAATAAATTAGTATGTATCTTGTCATAACAACCAGATTTAGGAAAGTACAAGAGCTGCCTTGTGTACTATAAACGTATTTTTTTAAGATTTTTATAATTACTTTCTTGGTATAATTTTATATATTTATAGTATTTTTTATGATTTATAATTTTATGAATTTTTTTTTTTTTTTTTTTTTATGTACTTTGTTGTATTTATTTACAAATTATTTTGCATTATTTATTTATTTTTATAATTTTGTGTACCTTACGTAGCAAAATCTCAGGTTACGCAAACACCGTTGATGAGTCCATTTGAGAATATTTGAGTGGATTGTATGGTGAGTACGTAATCAATATTAATATGATTGTTTAGTATTGAATATTAATTATATAAATAAATATAAATAGATTAAGTATGAGTAAATAGAAATAAATATAAATCGATAAATTTGTATTGTAATTAGAACAGAACGAGCTGATGAGATGAGTAGAGAATAGTACGTTGTTATTTTGATTATTTTTGTATTTTGATTATGTATGTGTTTATATAATTTACATTTGATTTTACTTGGACAATATATGAAATGTATGTTGAGAATATCTACTTTTATTTTTGTTATTAATAATTTAATAATTTAATAATTTAATATTATTTTAATATCATTAATATCATTTGTATCATTAATATGATTAATATCATTTTAATATCATTTATATCATTAATATCATTTAATATCATCACTCTTCGTTTTATCAATTATTTGTTACTTCTATTTGTTTTAGTTATTCTTTACTATTTACTGTTTATTATTGTTTATTATTATAGTATGTTTGCACTATAATAATAAAATTAATTAATGTCTAGTGGATAATAAATAATAATTAAAATAAATCAATATTATGAAAAATAAATAATACTATATAATACTATACAATAAATATTTTTATTATGGTAGTATAGCATTATAACAACGATAAAATAAAATGAAAAATAAAAAATAAAATAAAATAAAATAAAATAAAATAAAAAATAAAAAAAAAATATAATAAAAAATAAAAAATAATAATAAAATAAATAATAATAATATTAAAATAATAATAGTATTAATATTAAAATAATATTAAAAACCTCTTTTTATGCAATACTAATGATGCCCTTGTTTTTAGATAAGCGGTTATATAAGCATTAATTATTTTTTATAATTGTTTTTTCAATTATTTACTAGTTTTTATTATTGATATTATTGATATTATTGATATTTTTTTATATTTTTTTACTATTATTATTTTCACTATTATTATTTTACTGTTATTATTTTTTATTTTTTTACTATTATTTTTATTTTTTACTATTATTTTTTTATTATTTTTTTATTATTTTTTTATTTTCAAGGAAAAGATAGCATACATTTGTTTACCTTTGTTTACTTTATTATATTTTTTTATTTTATTGTTTATTGTTTATTTTTTATTATATTTTATTATATTATTATTATTTTATTTACTTTCTATGCTAACAGATTACAGAAATCTTTGTTTACATTTAATTGTCAGAAATTAAAAGGAATTAAAATAAAAAATAATAATAATTGAATAAATTAAATAATAAAAAAAAAAAAAAACTAAACAAATAGATCAATACAATAAGGAAAATATTAAATAATTAAAATACTTGGGCTACTTGAATACTTAATATAAACAATCACTACGTTTGTAATTAATATATTAAAACGTATCGCAATAAGAAATAATAAACAAACAAACAAACAAATTATTACTTGCAATATTTTTTTCCTTATTGGTTTGTGAATATCAAAACTTAGCACATTGATATAGTTGCTGAATAGATAATAAATTTTATATTATCAATAATCAGGATAATATTTTAAAATTTATTATTATTATTTATATTTTACTATAATCACTTTAGTTTACAATTTTATACTAATAAATATTATAAATCATTATAATCAAATAAAACTATAAATAATTTAAATTAGTCGTGATTATAGTATATTATATTTAGTGATATAAATTTTAATTAATTTTTATATTTTAAAATATAACAAACAATAAAATAAATATAATAAAATAAAATAAAATGGATGTTAATAAAAATGACTCAAATGAAAGTCTAAATTCATCTTCAACTTCAACATCAACATCAACACCAAATTTAAAACCAAATTTATCTCCTACTTCATCACCACCTTTAAAACCTCCTCTGAATTCAGAAAAAGAACAACTAGACCAAAATACAGAAATGCCAAATAATAAAAAACTCCAAATACAATATGATGACTCCCCAACATTTTTCCATAACATATTTGCTTACTATAAAATATCTGCTGATGTAAAACATTTTTGCATATGCAACATTCCCTTAATTCTTATGGGCTTCTCCATCTTTTCTCTCTTTTCGGTATTTTTATCCTTAAATTCACGATCAGATCCAAAAGATTGTCTATTGCCTTATATGGCAGAATCTTATATCTCTTTTAATAGTTTCGATGAATCTCATACTAGATTTGCTTCAAAATATTCTCTTCATTTGTATAGAGAATATGGTTTGGATACTTCAATGCAACCAAACGGAATTCCAGTTTTGTTTATACCAGGAAACGCTGGAAGTTATAAACAAACTAGAGCAATAGCTGCACAAGCTGCAGAAAAATATTACACACTGAAAAAAGATAATGACCCTCTACTAAGTGAAGGAAAAGTTAAAAATTTAGACTTTTTCACTGCTAATTTCAATGAAGATTTTACCGCCTTTCATGGTAAAACTTTATTAGATCAAGCTGAATATTTAAATGACGCTGTAAAATTTATTTTATCCCTATATTCAAAAAATTCAATAAATTCACATCCAAAACCACAATCTGTGATTTTATTGGGTCATTCAATGGGTGGAATAGTTGCAAGAACAATGTTAACTTTGCCAAATTATAAACACGGTTCCGTTAATACTATTCTTACTCTTTCAACTCCACATGCAGTACCCGCTGCAACCTTTGATTGGGATATAGTTAAAATATATAATCGCATAAATGACTATTGGCGAGAATCTTATTCCTATGATTTAATAGGTAGAAATCCTTTGGATAATGTTGCATTAATATCAATAGCTGGAGGAAATTTAGATACAATCGTTCCATCTGATTATGCTGTTGTTTCCTCAATAGTACCACCTTCAAATGGGTTTACTGTCTTTACTACCTCAATGCCTGGAGTATGGACAAGTACTGATCATTTGGCAATTGTTTGGTGTGATCAAGTTAGGAAAGCAATAGCTGACGCTTTATTACGTATTTCCGATGATTCATCCCCTTCAAAAACATTACCAATAAATGAAAGAATGGCAACTTTTAAATCCGTTTTTCTTTCAGGCTTGGAACGTGAAAAAAAACAAGTTGCTCCGACAGCTACTCCTGATATAATAATGAAAGTTGACGATATTTCAAAAGTTATTATTCCTTATGAAAGACTATTGGTTAGCAGGCAATTGGGTAGATCTCGCAAACCTACTATTAATCTAATGCCAATACCAGTTTTTAATTTTCAACATACTGGTGACTTTTTATTTTCTCTTTTAACAAGCTTACCTTTAACAACTACAAACTCTCTTGAAGATGAAGGCATTTCTGCTTTTTTATGTAAGTACGATTCAACTGATCGAATTCCTAAAAATAAGGCTAAACATATGCTTGATTTCAGGGAAAAAAGTTTAAGCTTATCATCATCTGCATACTCTGATGCAAACTCTTCTGAAGATGAGTTTATAGTACCAGATAAAGATGACTCAGGCGTTAGTTTAAGTTGTGTAAATATTGCTCAAGATGCTTCCATAATTCCTGCTTCTTATCCAGATCAATATGGCATAAATTATAAAGAAACTTTTAGTTTTTTACAATATAATCTTTCAACCTTAGATGAATATGATTTCATCGCTATAGCTGATACTTTTGTACATCCTAGGCATGGTTTTATAATTGCTGATTTAGCTGATATTGTAAATACAATTACTATTGAAAAAGATTTTTTTTCCTTGGTCGCAAATGGGGCTAAAATAATTCTTCCATCTCGTAGGCGCCCAATGATGGTTAATATTGATCTTGAAAATGCTCATTCTAGTTTAATATCTTACAAGGCTAAAATTTCAGCTTTAAATGGCGGAAATCAGGTTCCTATAATTGCTCCTTTATTAAGGCAGCATATTTCTGATCCCATTGAATCAAAGTTTTTCCCTAATGCAAATTTGGTAAATGTTAGCATGCATGGTTCTGCACCATTTGTTCCATTTTGGAACCATGCTGAACATAATTTTCTTGGTTTACAATTATGGACAGATCCTTCATACAATGGCGTTTATACCATACATATTGAAATCGATTGGCACGCTAGCTTAGCAAATTTATTTATGAGATACAGAACTGCTTTAATAGTATTTCCTTTTGCAATAGTTTGTGCAACTATGCTTATTCAATTTAATATTTATAATAATCGTGGAATCTTTCTTAGCTTTGGAGATGCCCTGCATATATTTTGTAGAAGGTATTTACCATTGGTTCTTTTAGCCGTTTCATTATATTCAATATTTGCACCATCGGAGTTAAAACGTGAACTAGTTGATTTGAAGCATGCCAAAAATAGTTTCAATATACATGAAGTTAATTTACTAATTTCTCCAATGATGAAAAATGAAGTATTTCTAGGTTTAGCTGATCGAAATTTATGGTTTTTGGGTCCAATTTTTATTTTAATATCTTGTGGTGTTTGTGCATTTATAAATTATTTTACAGTGTTATTATTAAATTTGGTTGCTGTTGGCTATTTGTTTACTTTAACCGCTATAAAATTCCCATATTATAGACAAACCCGCTCAGAGGAATTAGCTAATTATACTTCACGTACAAGAGCAAAAGCTATTGCAACTATTATATTATTAATTGCCGTTGCAACATTCATGCCATATCAATTTGCTTTCATTGTTGTGTTTCTTGTGCATGTTGCAACATGTTTAAAAGCAACATTACGACTATATACTTATAACGAACCTACACCTAAACCTAGGAATAATAATTCCATTGCTGCTGCTGCAAAGTATAATTTTGTACATTATGCAGTTACAATGCTAATATTTATGATTTTTATAATTCCACATAATATTCTTGTTTTATTAGTTTGGGCACATAATCTTGTGGTTCATTGGTGGACACCTTTTTCTTCACATCATAATTTATTATCAATTGCACCAATAGTTTTATTAGTAGAAACTATGAATAGTGAATACATGATACCACGAATGGCTTTAAGTTACAGTTTAATAACCAAAGGCTTTTTAGCTTATGCCGCAGGATTTGCTTTATTATATGGTATGATGCATCAATACTGGATGCATCAAATAGTTAATATTTTCTTCGGCTGGCTATTATTTATACATTTTGAAAATCGTCATAATAATGGACTTGTGGGATCAAGTTTATTGGATATTTTCAAATTTAAATTACGATGAACAAATCTACGTTTTTTGTTTGTTTGTTTATTTGTATATTTATTCATTTGTTTGTTTGTTTTCTTTTCCTTTTCCTTTTTTTTTTTCGTGCCTTATAATTTTTTTTATTCATTATTATTTTTCATCTATTTTGTATTTAATGTGTATATTTACAAAATTAAGCTTATTATTGAGTTTATATTATTTTTCTTACCTATGATTTCTTTTTACTCCTTTTTGTTGTTATTATTCTGTTACTTTTCTGCTTAGACTTCACATGTATTTTAGGGTTAAACTTGTTATTTTTTTTTAAAAAAAAAGATTTTTTTATTTCTTAATTTTTTACTTTTAATAATTTTATTTTTAATTCAGTGTATTAATTAGCAAATAGATATAATTAAAATGAAAAGAAATGAAGATAAAAAAAGCGATAAAGAAAAAAGAGAATATGAAAAAAAAAAAACAAATTCATACTTGATTATTATATTTTATTAGGGGTTTAGTTTATATTTTGGAATTCTGTATGATATAGCGAGGTATAAAATTAATTAATTTATTTAGTGTGGTATTATGTGTTGTGTATTATATTTTGATTTGGGTTTTATATACAGTTGTAATAGAGATATTATGTACACGTTTGGATTTTTTTGCAAAATCCGGATTGCATTATTCCATAGTTTTTTCATGACTTTCGGTTTTTTTTTTATTTTTTTTTATTTTTTTTTTTATATATACGATAAAATGAAAGTCATAGAAGGTTATGAGAAAAATACTATATTTTTTTTTCATGAAAAAGTCATAAGAAAGTCATGGAAATATTATAAAGACATACTAGCCTCTGGTGAAAGCATTATAGAAGGATATGATAAAGATTTTCCAAACTTATTCTGAATGCATTTTATATTCTGAACAACAGGATTGTATCCTACTAGGTTTTCCGCAGCATTATTTAATATGAAACCATTAATTCCACCAAAATTGATATCAGGCATATCAATTAAAGCGTAAATTAATGGAACTTTCGTTGAATTAAAACTTTTTATTGCTCTTTGTGATAATTTTGATGAACAACATATTATTCCTATTGTATTGGGAGACAAATCCAACATTGCGCCTTTAAGTTGATTTATAACTGATGAACCTATTGGCTTAGAAAATGCTTTGCACTGTCCTACAATCATAATTTCTCGATAGGATCTTATAAGACTATTAATTTTATTATGTTCATTTATATATTCTGAACTATCAAACCCTGACTCTATTTCTTTAAGTTCAGTCTCAGATAAAATTTCAAAAGGGGTAGGAAGTAACCAATGACCCCTAAAATCTACACCACCGTCACATGCACCCCCAGTTCGGACCAAAGAGAATTGCAATTGTCTTAGCAAATTAATTGTGTGATATTCGTACAGGGTTCCAATTTTCAAAGTTGTCATTTTTGGTTTTTCATTTCTATTCTTGTTATTTTTGTCATTTTTGTCATTTTTATCATTTTTGTCATTTTTATCATTTTTATCATTTTTATCATTATTATCATTTTTTTCGGCTTCAATAATTTTATTTTTTTTTTTATTAATTTTTATATCTTTCTCCTCTTCCGTGTACAATAAAAACGTGTGAATATCATCATGTTTAATTTTTGATTTTGATTTTGTTTTTGTCTCTATTTTTAGTCGAACATTAGAGTGGAATTTTCGGCCTATAAAATACTTGAAAAAATTATTTTTGCCTTTAAAAATCTGTATATATTTATTTAAACTGTTCATGATATTTTTTCTATTTTCATGCCAAATAAATCTTATTTATTCATACAATAATCTTATAAAACTTGACAAATTTTATAAAATTTACATACAAAAAAAACGAAAAATCAACCTCCAAAAAATGAGTATTTTCATAGTGATGTTAAAATACCCTAAGACCAGAAAAACAAAAATAAAATTACAAAGACGGACATTCTGTAACCGGTCTACTATATAAACCGGTTTCAGGATCAATCGGCCAATTTGTGACCTAATAGTTTAAAGACCGGTCGCCGCGTAATCTATGACCTATGTTGAAGGAATCTTGAAAAAGAAAAATAATAGGACAGCAAAGACAGAATATTAAAAAAAAAAAAAAAAAAAAAAAAAAAAAAAAAAAAAAAAAAAAAAAAAAAAAAAAAAAAAAAAAAAAAAAAAAAAAAAAAAAAAAAAAAAAAAAAAAAAAAAATCAATTAAAAAAGTTATTAAAAGGTATAAAAAAAAAAAAAAAAAGATAAAAAAAAAATATAGAACATAATGGCTAAACTAGAAGAATGGGAAATTAATAAATATTGGGAAATTTTTAACGGTTTACATCCAATTAATGGGTTTTTAAATGGTGAACAAGCTGCTTCAGTATTGAAAAATAGTCAATTATCAGATGTGCAGTTAGAAAAAATTTGGGATTTAGCAGATATAGACTCGGACGGAAATTTAGATTTTGAAGAGTTTTGTGTTGCAATGAGATTAATTTTTGATATGATTAATGGTGTGTACAAATCAGTTCCAAAACAAATTCCTTCATGGCTTGTTCCTTCTTCAAAAGTTCATTTAATTACAGCAAATAATGCTTTATCATCAGATAATAATAATTTTAGCATAAATAGTATAAATAATAATATTAGTAACGATGATAGTGAAAGTGACGACGAATACTCTGGTAAAGGATTACGAGATGATTTTGATTGGTATATTTCACCTTCAGATAAAAAAAATTATGAATCAATTTACAATGCAAATGTTGGAAGACATGGACAAATTAGTTTTGATTCTTTGACGGAACTTTATGATACTTTAAATTTACCTGATACTGATGTTCGTTCTTCTTGGAATTTAGTGAATCCTAAATCTGATGAAACCATTGGTCATGATCAGACAATGGTTTTTTTACATATATTAAATAATCGTTCAAAAGGTTTTAGAGTACCTCGTTCTGTACCTCCTTCTCTAAGATCTACTTTTGAAAATAATAAACCAAATTATAGTTTAGACCAATCTAGTAGTAATGATAAATACAGTAGAAATAAGAATACTACTAGTGATACTAATAATAGTTTAAAAAGTTCAAAGAATTCTTCCTTTGGTTCCTCTTATTTAAATCGTCTAGGTTTAAGATCTTCATCAGGGGATATTAAAAGAGATGATGATTTAAAAGGAACCGATTTCTCTTCAACAAAAAATACTGATTGGGAAGAAGTTCGATTAAAAAGAGAACTTGCTAACTTACAAAATCAACTGGATTCTGCTCAAAAAGCAAAAGAAAAACGTGCAAAAGATTTATTAAATAAGTCCGCAAGTTCTAACTCCGCTCTAGTTAGAAGAGAATTATCCCAAATGTATGATTATAAACAAAAAACACTTCTTGATTTAAAACAAGGTCGTTTTTCTTCCTCATCGTCTTCCAAAATAAACTCAAATACTACGCAACTTCAATCAGCAAAAGAAGAAATAGAAATGATAAAGTCGCAACTAGATCAATTAGAAGAATTCGCCAAACTTAGAAAACAAGCCTTACATGGTATCCGTAAAGAAATTGATAACGAAAAAGGCCATTGATTTATTAATAAAAAAATTTTTAAACTATCCATGTACCTATTTGTTCTTTATTTATTTTTTTTTATAATTGTTATTCGTTTATTTATGTTACTGTTTTGTGTTTATTTTAGTGTTATTTTTTGCTATTTGTTTACATTAGTATTATTGTTGTTGTTTATTATTTTCTTTAAATTAATATTTATTTTATTATATAAAAAGAACATTCAAATAATCATAATTCATTCCAGTAAACTAGTATGAAATGATTAAACAAAACATCCAAACAAAAAAAATAAAAAAAATAAAAAATAAAAAATAAAAAAAAGTTATACAGATAAAAATAAACATAAAAATAATCATAAAAATAAACAAAAAATTAAACATAAAAAGAAACATAAACATAAAACAAAGAGTCTTAATCTAATGGCATTTCAAGATTTTCAAGGTCTTCCAAAGTTACATCTGGATTTGAGTCGGTATTCGTTGATGAATTCGAATTACCATTGGTAGATGTACTTGAATTCACATTAGTTGATGTATTTGGATTCGCACCTGTCGCTGGCTGTTGAGAAGCTGCAGAAAACTGATTATTTCTACGACCAAAACCTGGAATAATAGAAAGATGATCTGGAGCTAAGCTTTGAAGATGAGAAATAAGATCGAGTGGAACACCGCTACTTGCAGAAATAGTGTTGAAAGAAATGGTGGTTGGCTCTAGCCTTCTTATACCAGTTCTAGCACGAGCATGAGAATCGATTGAATTAGTGTTTCTAGGATTAGCGTTTCTAGGATTAGTGTTTCTAGAATTAGTATTGCTTGAATGCGTATTATTTTGACTAGGAGTCGTTGAATCGGCACCTGTATTAGTAATGTTTGCATTGGTACTAGTTAAATTGGCTCTATTTGTACTTTGATTATGAACGTTTCGGTTTGTACTTTGGCTAGCACTGCTAGCAGTGTTCGAAGTAGCATTGGTTGAATTGTTAGTGCTTTGAGTAGCATTGCTTGAATTATTTACTCTTCGAGAAGCACTATTTAGATTGGTACTGTCACGCGTATTAACGCTAGGAATATCTCCACTCAAGTCAGTCTGAGAAGGTCGCAACATATCTCCATTTATATTTCTTGCATGCATAACAAACGGACCTAAAACTATTCCATCACGATATTGAAGTCTTTCATTATCTGGATTAGTATCTTCAGAGTTAATACTATTAGGACTTGAGTTCCTACCCAATGCATTACGACATAATGGACAAGATCCAGCTACACGAAGCCATTGTTGAAGGCAGGCTTCATGATATCTGTGATGACAAGGAAGCTCAATAAGTACAGCGGTGGGTTCATATGGATCCATACAAATAGGACAACTAGTATTAGTCGCTATTTCTTCTGAATTAGGATTAACTCTAGGAAAACTATTAATTTCTTCTTCAGAAAGCGCAGTACTATTATATCTTGATCCTGGGTAATTCATGGAAATATCTTGAAAGACTGATTCCAAATGATCCGGAGAAAAAGCATAATCCATAAAAGTACTTGGATCGTAATGCGCATTTATGCCTTCGGGAATAAATGGAACACTTGGCATAGAAAGATAAGGAGCTGAACTAGGTCTTTGATCATACAGATCTTCATTTCGTCTCACGCCAGAATGTCTGTTTGTTCCATTCATACCAGTAGTTGTTGCTTCATCACCTTGATTTGGCGGTGCCGTACGTTGTTGAAACAGACTAGATACAGAATCATTAATATCCGACCCCGGTAAAAAATCAAGTCCAGGTATTGACCTCACAGCACCCTCAATAAGCCCAGATAAAAATCCTGGAAAAGCTTGATTAGTTTGCTCAGAGGAGCTAGATGGAACACTTCCCGGCTGCGAGTAATTCTGACGAAAATTTTGTCTATTGTTAGAATGACCTTGGGTGGTGGAAGCGTTTGAGAAATTAGAAGGTGTATTGCGAGAATCTCCTGAAGGGTTAGTATTACCATTGTTATTAGCAGTAGGAAATGGAAATGAGAATTCTTGGCTAGCTCTGTTGTTTCCTGATCGAAATGGACCCCTTGCAGACGGAATACCAGAACTTGTCTGCGCTTGGGATCGAAACTGAGGTTGAGATTGAGACTCTTGAGGACGTGTTTGAGAGCGCGTGTGAGATTGAGGCAGAGCCCTAGATTGAGATTGAGGTTCAGTCTGAGATTGATATAGACTATATTGTCTGTCAGTTGAACTTCTTCGCTGCGAGTTATCAGTCATTCGTGAGGATGAATTAGTACTATCTCGAGCTTCAGAAGTCGTATTGGAATTATTATTGGTGGAGGAAGGTGTTTGGTTCGTTGATCCATAAGCCGCTTCAAATGCGGTACGAATTGAAGTATTAATAGGCATACTATTAGGAAAGCTCCTTAATATAGATTCAGGAACAACTGAGGAATTAGGATGAGTTTGCACCCCAGTTGGAAGTTGATCAAAAAATTGGCGCTCTCCATCATGTTGTGGCTGACCTATAGTCACACTTAAATGAAGAGGATACGAATTAGAACTAGTTCCTGCAGCCGTTGTATTTTCATTTGAGTTAGATGAGCCACCTCCAACCCCACTATTAGCATTCGGATTAACTCTTATATTACTATTAGTATGAGTTAAATTATTTTGAGAGTTGTTTGAACCTCTTTCATTACTATTATTTGATGCAGAATTTGTGGTTCTATTTGAAGGGTTTGAAGCAGAAGAATGAGATGACATAGAACGGTTGGTAGGTTGAGACGTATTCCCCGTGGGCAAAATAGGAAATGTTAAAGAGTCTAGGGGAAAATATGAAACCGAAACCAAATTAGAGGAAGGAATAGGCGTGCCAATAACAACCATGTAAGAAGGGGAAAAAGAATTGTTTCCAGTGTGAGAAGTTGCAGGAACGGAAAAGGCATTTGATTGTTCGGATGATGTGGTTTGAGGTAAAAACATAAGAAATGGCTGATTATTTTGTTGCTGATTTACCTGCCCATTCTGTTGATTTGTTGCTTGTGATCGAGTTTGTGGCTGAGTATGGGATTGGGATCGAGCTTGGGGGTGGGATTGAGATTGGGATTGAAATTGAGGTTGAGGTTGAGGTTGATGTTGATGTTGAGGTTGAGGTTGATGTTGAAGTTGAGATTGAGGTTGAGGTTGAGGTTGAGGTTGAGGTTGAGGTTGAGGTTGAGGTTGAGGTTGAGGTTGAGGTTGAGGTTGAGGTTGAGGTTGAGGTTGAGGTTGAGATTGAGATTGAGATTGAGGTTGAGGTTGAGGTTGAGATTGAGGTTGAGATTGAGGTTGAGATTGAGGTTGAAATTGAGATTGAGATTGAGGTTGAGATTGAGATTGAGGTTGAGGTTGAGCTGGAGATTGAGGTTGAAATTGAGATTGAGCTTGAGATTGAGGTTGAAATTGAGATTGAGATCGAACTTGAGGTTGAACTTGAGATCGAACTTGAGGTTGAACTTGAGGTTGAACTTGAGGTTGAACTTCAGATTGAACTTGAGGTTGAACTTGAGGTTGAACTTGAGATTGATATTGAGGTTGAACTTGAGGTTGATATTGAGGTTGAACTTGAGGTTGATATTGAGATTGATATTGCGGTTGATATTGAGATTGATATTGCGGTTGATATTGAGATTGATATTGAGGTTGATATTGAGATTGATATTGAGGTTGATATTGAGATTGATATTGAGGTTGATATTGAGATTGATATTCTGATTGATATTGAGGTTGATATTGAAATTGATATTGAGGTTGATATTGGGCCTGATATTGAGTTTGATATTGCGGTTGATACTGAGTTTGATATTGAGGTTGATATTGAGGTTGATATTGAGGTTGATATTGAGTTTGATATTGAGGTTGATACTGAGTTTGATATTGAGGGTGGAATTGAGCTTGATATTGAGCTTGTGGCTGAGCTTGAGTCTGAGATTGAGCTTGTGGCTGAGCCTGAGCCTGAGCCTGAGCCTGAGCCTGAGCCTGAGCCTGAGCCTGAGCCTGAGCCTGAGCCTGAGCCTGAGCTTGAGCCTGAGCTTGAGCTTGAGCTTGAGCTTGAGCTTGAGCCTGAGCTTGAGCCTGAGCCTGAGCCTGAGCCTGAGCCTGAGCTTGAGCCTCACCCTGAGTCTGAGTTTGAGTTTGAGTTCGAGTCTGAGCCTGAGACGGAACTCGAGTTTGAGTTGAAGCTGCACTTTGGATTTGAGTTACAGATTCAACTCGAGGTTGAGATTGAGCTTGAGATAAATTGAGAACTTGAACATGCGCGCGAGCTATAGCTCGGGATATGGATTGGGCTTGCTGTAAAGCTTGAGCTATATCATCAACATCAGATGGAATAAAAGGTCGTCTCATTCGAGAACCTCGCGTTTGAAATTGATTTTGAGTTGTGGCTCGAGTTTGTGATTCCGCATCAGTGCCATATTGAGATTGAAATCTACTTCGAGGAATGGTTAGAGCAAAAGGATTAGCACGCATAAAATCCATAATCTGTGCTCTACTTTCTGGATGCATTTGAGCCTCAGCGAGTAAACGAGCTTGTTCTATAATTTGAGTTTGAAGTTGATTTTGAATTAAACTCAAACTTCTATGGGGAATTTGATTTGCTTGACTTTGATTTATATCCGGATCTGGCTGTTGAGTTTGAGGTTGATTTCTAAAAGGATGCGGAATATTATTTAAGTGAGCTAATGCTCTAACTGCAAGATAATCAGCTTGTGTCGATGAATAAGTTTGTTGAAAATCGCTATGAGCTCGAGCTTCTGTTGCGCGAACTGCTTGTGCTGCCTGAGCCCTTTCAGTTGTTTGTGCCTGTTCATGTTCTCCAGATTCCTGACCCAATCTAGCTGTAGATGCTCTTTGAGCAGCAGATGGTTGAGACTCAGATTGATGATTAGATGCTGATGTAGTTTCAGATGTAGATTCATTTGATTGAGGTTGAGATTGAGATTGAGATTGAGATTGAGATTGATTTTCATTCGAATTTGTATTAGAAGCTGATGAGTCCTGACTTTGAGATGACCTATTTTGTTCAGAGGTATCAATAGAAGAACTATGAGTTGTATTCTCCGAGGAAGGTGTAATAGAACTAATATAATCAACGTCAAGAGTTATACTATTAGTATTTACAGGTTCTTCTGTTGATCCTGATGCATTAGAATCATTTTTTGTTTTTTTATCATCCAAGGACCCATTTTTAGAGTTTTCAGCACTATTTGTTTCAGCAGTTGGGTTAGATTTGTCTGAAGAGTTTTTAGTAGAATTCTGTAAGTTAGTAAGTTGCGAATGACAAGGAAAATATTCAAATATATATATATAAAAATGCCTAAAATATCCAATGGAAGGAAAAAGAAGAAAAGTAAAAGTAAACAAAGTTTTCCTTGACAACAGAGATGAGGAAAATAAATGCTAATTAATATGAATAAAAAAAAAAAAAAAAATCATTAAAATAAGCATTCAGCCAAAAAATAAGCATAAATGCTAATTAATGAAAATAAACAATTCGTAATTAAAAAAATAAAAAAAAAAAATATAATTTATATATATACAGACAGATAAATAAACACTATCTGCCCTGACAACAATAACAAATAATACTAACCTCTATTAAATCCGAGCCACAAAAAAGACAATTCTTTTTATTATTGTTGTTATTATTATTATTATTATTATTATTATTGTCAGAATTTGAATTAGTATTAAAATCTGAATCTCTATTACAAAGGTAACAATGCCATTTTTCTGAAGACATAGTACAATACAAATTATAAGAAATAAAATAGTAAACTAATAAACAAATACAAGAATAATTTTTAAATATAAAATAAAAGCAAAAACTTGAAAAAAAAAAACAATTTAAATACAAACAAATATATTATAATAAAAATAAAACATAAAAAATAAAAATAAAAATTTATTAAATAAAAGAAAAAAATTTCAAATTTATATAAAATTCCAAATGTAAACAAAACAATCTTTCTATATAGAAAAATAAAAAAAAATAAAAATAAAAAAAAACAAAGAATAAATAATAATAATAATAATAATAATAATAATAATAATAATAATAATAATAATATATAATTAATTAATTAAATAAATAAAATAAAAATAGTTGAGTCAGCAAGAAAAACGAAAAGACAAACGTATCACGTGCACATGTTTCTATAGTAACAATCACATACGAAGCACGTGACATGATTGTGTAATCGTATTCAATACGTTATCGTTTAAGTTGGCTATGTTGGATAGGATGGATACAGAGTGATTAGGTGTGATTAGGTGTGATTAAGTGTGATTACAGTATGATATGATTATGTAGTTATATGTAGTTATATATAAATATAATAAGTTATTTGTAAATGTATAATGCAAAATCAACGGTGACGTCTTGTGAGAATATACGCAAGGGATGCGGCGGCTCCAGCGATTGTCACAGCGCCACCTACAATAGCCAGACCAAATAAACCCTCTGTTTGTTAGTATAATCATTTAATAGCAATAAATAACATAAATACTCACCCTTGGTTACTTTGTCGTCTATGAGTTTAGACAAAGATTGCGCTTGTTCGTTACTAGGTTCTAATTCTAAAAGAGTATCATTATATCTTTTTGCCTCTCCATATTCACCTAAACGTAAATAACCCAAGGCTATATAATATAAACATTCCCTTCGTCTATCGGGGACATCTCGAAAAACATCAGTTAACAATTTGACTCCTAATTGCTGATCTGACCGACGACGCGATTTAATTAATCCCCAAGCGTAATTAAATTTGGTTTGAACACTAACAACATCACCTTCGTGTTTATATTGTCGTTCCAGTATTCCTAGCTCTTCAGCTGAAAGTTCTATTTCTGCATCTACAACTACTATAAGTTAGTTGTAGTTAGTATTAATAATAATAATAATAATAATAATAATAATAATAATAAATAGTATAATTTTATTTAAATAGCTTACACGGTAATTTTTCCGACATTTTAACCTATTTATTTGTATTCGGTGTCTGTATTTATTTGTATTCTGTGTCTGTATTTCTATTTATTGTGCTATTTTTTTATTAAACTCCCAATTATGTTTACTATGTAAAAACAAGTGTATTTGTGGAGATTAGCAAATAGCAACTCGTAAATACGTGTAATTACTCGTAATTCAAATAACCCTACAGGGATGATTTCTATGTGATTTGGAAGACTATAGAATAAACGAAAACAGAAAACCGAAAACAGCATAAATTAAGATTTGTTTTTTTGTTTACTTTTGACATGGTAATAAGAATTTAGATATATAGAAATCGATATACATAGAAATCGATATACATAGAAATCGATATACATAGAAATCGATGTACATAGAAATTGATATACATAGAAATTATAGATACGTAGAAATCAATAATACATAGAAATCGATATACATAGCAATCGATATACATAGCAATCGATATACAAAGAAATCAATAATACATAGAATAATAGTAAATAACTTCGTAAGTAAACTCAACTCAGTTCCAATCGCTACTCAACCAAATTAGCACAAGGCTCATTCTTCAACAACTTGAGACAATTGTCAACAGTTGTGGTTGCAATGTTGGTGAGTGCTTCAGTAGTTAAGAAAGCTTGATGACCAGTTACAGATACATTAGGAAAAGTAAGTAGACGAGTAATTACATCATCTTGAATAAAAGTGTGACTAGAATCTTTGAAAAAAAGAGCCTTTTCGTACTCATAAACATCTAAAGCAACAGCACCAATTTTTCTTTTTTTCAAACCTTTAATTAAAGCCTTTGTATCAATAAGTTCTCCTCTAGAAGTGTTTATAATCATTACGCCATCTTTCATTAAATCAATAGACTCAAAAGAAATCATATAATTGGTTTCCTTTGAAAGAGGACAATGTAAAGAAATAATATCTGCTTCTTTGTATATATCTTCCACACAATCTTTATATTCAAATCCAATATTTTTTGCCGCTTCTTTATTTGGATATAAATCAAATGCAATAACTTTTGTTCCAAATCCTTTCATAAGAGCAGCTGTACATTGACCAATTTTTCCAGTACCAATAATTCCAACAGTTTTTCCATAAATATCAAATCCAGTAAGACCTTCAAGATTAAAATTACCTTCTCTTGTACGATTATATGCCTTATTTAAACGGCGATTAAGCATAAGCATTTGTCCAACTGCGAATTCTGCAATCGAATGTGGAGAATATGCTGGTACTCTTGCAACTTTAACTCCATTTTCTTTACATGCTTCAATATCGACATTATTGTATCCTGCACATCTAAGTAAAATGTATTTCAATCCTTTGGAATGTAAAAATTTTATAGATTCTGCATCCAAAGAGTCGTTTACAAATATGCAAATTGCGTCATATCCTTCAGCAAGTGCCAATGTTTCCGCTGTTGATTAGTATGTGTTTTATATATACATTATAATTGTTTAAATTACTCACAGTTTAGTGTAGCCTCTGTGAAAAAAGGTTCAATTTCTTTTTCAAGAAAAGCAGGTTTCAAATGATCTTTATCGTAGGACTTGATGTTAGAAGTGATTTTTACTATTAATTGGAATATAAAAATAAAATATTATATGAAATAAAATATTATATAAAATAAAATATTATATGAAATAAAATATTATATAAAATAAAATATTATATGAAATAAAATATTATATAAAATAAAATATTATATAAAATATAAAACTTTTATATAAAATATAAAAAAAAAGATACTCACTTTGACAGAGAAAGCAATTATACGAAATCTATTTGTTAGTATTATTATTGTTATTAATAACTAATAGACTCACCCTTGACGATGTTTTTCGATCCAAGAGAGAAATGAAGAAGCCATGGGAAAGATAAGATATGCTACACTACTTTAGTTTGTTTACTATTCAGTTTGTTTACAATTTCTTCTACTGTTTATTCAACTACTAAATACTTAATACAACTACTTGTGCTTTGTTTATCGGTAAATTATCTGTTTTAAATAACCCTGCTCATATCAGTTGATATTAAGAACTTTAAAAAATCTGTGACGTATGTTTACGTAATTATATTTAAAATATTACTAATAATCATCAGCATGATTTACTAATTATTTTGCATATTTAGAATAAAATAAAAAAATATTATTATTATTATATTGTATTACTATGTATTACACGATAAGACAATATGTTTTGAATGAATTGTTTCTATAAATAGATCAATATCACTATAACAACAGTTGTCATGTGTTTAAGTCCTTTTTCTTAGAACAACCTTCGTAATCTTTTAAAACCTCATCTATGGGCAAATAAGGAAAACTATCATCATTTTCAAATTTTATTATAATTCTTAAACCGTCGCGAACTATTTGTGGCCAAAATTGTTTAAGAATGATAGTTTCTCCAGTAAAATGTTCAGATTCTTCATATATTCTTATCGATGCTTCTCCATTTGGAAGCATTACATCAGTATTTAGTAAACTAGCCATTTTAGCTAAATTTGGAACCGTAAGTATTTTTTTTAAAGGTACCAAATATCGTAAATCTTTAATTTTTATTGAAATAAATTCATTATCTGTAGATTTGTATGTTAGTGAGTTTTGAGTATGTAATTTTTATAATTAGTACTTACTAGACATTTTGATTTATATTGATGTATTTTATTATTTTATTTGTTATGTTATGTTTTGTTGTATTTATTTATATTTATACTTTATGTACTACATAATAATTTGTGAATAGGTGCATTATTTGCATTGATGAGTGATGATATAAAATTATGCAAATATGGTTAATTTGTAGAATAATAGTGTATAAAATAGTGATAATACGATAAATGTATGTATTAAAATATATAATATACAATACAAAATATAATATATATTATAATATATATACAATATATAATAATAGTATATAATATAATATATAATAATATTTATTTTAATGCACAACGATCACATTGTACTGTATACACATAACAAGCGTAATATATATAAAATATAATAAATAGAGAAACTTTATTGATTATTATATTTTGACCAACTATGTAAAATACAGATGAAAACTTATTTAACCGTGTTTAGCGGAAATTTTTATGGTATAATATAAAATAATATTATATTAGAAATCTTACTATTTGAATAACTTAGTGTTTTGTAATTTATAATATAAAATAATATTATATTATAAATTTTATTATTCGAATCACCTAGTGTTTTATAATTCATAATATTTACATGATTTAGTGTTCCGATTTATTGTTTTATGACGTAAGAAAGACTCCCCAACTAGTAAACTTTAAATATTTAAAATCCCAATATTGTAAACATTTAAATTTATTAATTATTAATTACTTTAATCTTATATTATATATTCCATTGTATTGTAATAAAACATGGCTGCCCAAACACTTCAAGAATGTTGCACAACCGGATTCAAGCATTGTATGTAAAATATTTACAATCTAATAGATAAATACTGACTAGTAGCTGGTACTCCTTCAGGAAAAATTATTGATTTTCATGGAAGTATGTTTTATTTATTTTATTTATTTTATTTGTAGACAAACAGTTAACAATAGTCGAAACATATATCGCAGGGAAGGAAATCAAGAACGGAAAAGTACTTTTATTTTTTTCGGACGTTCTTGGACATAAATTTATAAACTCCCAATTGTAAGATACAATTTTTTTTTTTTTTTATAAATACTTAGTATAATTACGATTAACAGTCTTTTAAGAGTTGCCGACCAATTCGCTGCTGCTGGGTATTTAACAATCGTTCCTGATTTATTCGAAAAGGATCCCATTCCTTTGAATCCTGGCCCAGAGTTTGCAAGAGAAAAATGGTTTGAAAAGCATTCTCCGGCAGCTATCGAAAAAATAGCTGACTTGGTGTGCTCCCATGTGGTTTCTGATTTTGGTATGTATCTTCTGTAGTGTGTATGAATGTTTGTTTATATATATACGCAAATTTATACGCAAATTTATATACAAATTCATATATGCAAATTCATATATGCAAATTCATATATGCAAATTCATATATGCATCTTTACATATACACTAACTAACAACAGTCCCAAAATACCTGGTCTCTGTAGGATACTGCTATGGAGCAAAATTCTCAGTCCAGCTTCTAGATAAAGGAAAAGTACAAGCTGTGGCTGCAAACCATCCATCGTTTGTGTCTGAGGAAGAATTTAAAAACATCAAAGGACCGTTACTCATAACTGCAGCACAGACTGACAATATTTTCTCACAAAAGAATAGATGTATGTTTATTTATGTATTTATTTGTATTTTCTACACTATTAACACTTTTAGATGAGACTGAAAACATTCTCAACAAGACCGATCAACGTTATCAGATATGTTTATTTTCCGCTGTGTCTCAGTAAGTTTCATATTATCACTTTATATTATACAGTTACTATTTATTTAACTTTGATTATACTATTACTATTTATGGCACTTTGATTATACTATTACTATTTATGACACTTTGATTATACTTTATAATTATTATTACTAACAAACAGTGGATTCACTGTTAGAGGAAATCCAAATGTTTCCTCTGAAAGATATGGCAGAGAACAAGCATTTCTACAAAATCTCGCTTGGTTTAATGAATTTGCACCCTAGTGATTTAAGATTATGCAAAGTTTAATTGTGTGATATAAAATAAATAAATATATATATATATATATATATATATATATATATTTATATATTTATATATTATATATATTTGTATATTATATATATTTCTAAATTACAAAGTAAAAGAAAAATAAATTCATTGTCGCTTTAAACAAAAAACTAGAACAAAGTATTGTCTTAGCAACAATAGCTATTTCTAGTCATAAATATCTTTTTTCTTTCCTGTTTAGTAATTATCTTATTTTTTTCCTTTTTTCTCAGTTTTTTAAACAATTTAAATTTAATAAACGATTATTAATTTTTCTGAAACCTAGTAAAAATAAAAAAATTAATTAATTAAAATAAATAAATAAGCAAAAATAAACAGAATTAAAATAAAAAAAAAAATAAAACTGTAAAACAATAAATTAAAAATAGATTAAAAATAATAAAATAATAAATATAAATAAAATAATAAATAATATAAATTTAAATATAAATATAAAATAATAATCAATAACTAATCAGATTGTATTATTAAAATAATAAATTTGATTATGCTGAGGAAAATAAAATAAATTAATAAATCTTTTCTATATTTTATTTTTATTTTTATTTTCCATTACACTGTTAGAAATTAGAAATAGAAAATAATTTTTTACCGACTAATTACAAAGGAAATACTTAATATCATAAAAAACCAGACTGTTATATACATTATTAAAATAGCATAAATCAAGAATTATTATTGTTTGGCTTTACTTGAATATTTAACCAGTAGAAGAAATGTACAGAAACGGTCAGAATGCAGAAACAACAGCTGCAAACAATCACAGATTGCTTCAAAAAAGATACAAAAGGGGCGAAATTATAGGACGTGGAAATTTTGGTGTCGTATATAAAGGGTAGGTTGATAATCTAAATTTTATATATCTTGCTTTTGTCTTTTGTACTTTTTTTTCTTTTTTTTCCTTTTTTTTCTTTTTTTTTCCTTTTTTTTCCTTTTTTTTTCCTTTTTTTTCCTTTCTTTTTCTTTTTTTTCTTTTTATTTTTCTCTTTTTTCACTCTTTCATCATTTTATGCTAATGTTTTAACTCATACTAACGTCTAGTGTCGACTTGGATACAAACAAAGTAGTTGCAATAAAAGTTCTAAATTTAGATACAGTAGAAGATGATGTGCAAGATGTGCAACGAGAAATAAATCTTCTTTCACAGTTAAAACATGCAGATGCTGAAAACGTTACAAAGTATCACTTGTCTTTTTTAAAAGGTCCACGATTATGGATAGTAATGGATTATTGTGCTGGAGGATCTGTACGTACACTTATGCGTACTGGAAAAATTGAAGAAAAATATATTGCAGTTATAATGCGGGAAACTTTAATTGCATTACAATACATACATAAATGTGGAATTATTCATCGTGATGTAAAAGCTGCTAATATTTTAATTACAAATCGTGGTACCGTTCAATTATGTGATTTTGGTGTAGCTGCACAACTTACTGCAAATAAAATAAAAAGAAGTACTTTTGTTGGCACTCCTTATTGGATGGCTCCTGAAGTTATAACTGAGGGTCAAACTTATAATTCAAAAGCGGATATTTGGTCATTAGGTATAACTGTTTATGAAATAGTTAAAGGTGCTCCACCATTTGCAGAGTTAGAAGCTATGAGAGCAATAATTATGATACCAAAGGAAAAACCAGCTAGATTAGAAGGTATTCAACATTCTCCTGCCATTAAAGAGTTTGTAGCTTTATGTTTAGATGAAGTTCCTGATGCTAGACCTTCTGCTGAAGAATTACAAAAGACAAAATTTATTAAATCTTCTAAAGGCACTCCTACTTCAATTTTAAAAGAATTAGTACTAAAATATCTTGATTGGAAAAGTAAAGGTCACATTAGAGATAGTGTTGCCTTACTACCAGAAAAAAAGGATAAAGATGATGCTTCAGATTATAAACCAATGGGTGCAGTTCCTGACTCAGATAATGATTCAGATGATTATGATTTAGATGATGAACATAATTCTTTAAGTTGGGATTTCGAAACTGATAATACCTATTTAAGTCTTGGGCAGGATCAATTTAATGCTGATGAGGTTTTATCTTCTACAACAAAAGCAGATACTCCTTCTCCTGATGGTGGTGCAACATTACAGGGACCAACCTTGCGTTCACCTTTACCTCCTTCTGCGAGTTCATCTCTTAACAATTTATCTGAAAATAATATTGATGATAGTAATAACAATAATTCTTTTTCTGACAATGATACTAAGCATCCCTTGTTAGAGTTATTTAATCCAACTCCTGAACCAATTACTCATAATATTAGTTTAGGAATATCTCCAAACAATATTGTTCCTCCTGTAACTACAACCACTCCTTCTCTTTCTATACCACCGTATGAAGCACCTTCTATATATCCACGCTCTAGATCAAATACAGTTACTCGTCCCGGTTCGCCAATTTCTATAGAAATACCTTCACTTGAATCTATTGATTTGAATTTAGTAAACAAAATCCCAGTATCAAATAATATTTCTACAACAATATCAACTTCCACACCAGCAACAAATAATGGAACTGCAGCTACTCCAATCGCTACAACTACTATTTCTACGTTATCTGGTTCAGGTGGTAATTCAGCCAATTCTGTTTCCACCCCAGCGTCCGCTCCTCCCTCTACTATGAATAATCCTTCCTCTTCTATTAATCCAAAATTATCACATAATCAGATGTTTTCTCCTTCTATACCATCATCAAATCCAAGGAAAATGTCAATGGCAAATAAAGGACCAACTACTACTTCAAGTAATATAATTGATCCACGAGCAAAGCCTTCATTACAGCCAACTTTATCTACATCAGCTATTCCTACGATGCCCTCTTCTTTAAATTCAGCATCAAATCCGTCATTGCATCTTCCTAGTCAGTTTGGAATGCAACAAAAGTCTTTGGGACCTCAAATAAAACGATCAACTTCGCCTAAACGAAGCCAATCTGCAGTACAATCTTCTTCTGCTCCGCCTCTTGTACCTCCTTCTATAATCCAACCACAGTCTATGGGTAAGACTTTATCTGCCTCTTCAGCTTCAGGTTATGAAGACTCTACAAATTTAAAGCTTTCAATTCCAGCACAGCCCCCAGTCTTACCTCAATTACAAACTCAATTACCTTTATTACAGCCTCAACAACAACAGCAATTTATGCATCAAACATCACAGGCACTAGCAATGGCTCAACAACTACAACAACAATCTTTAAATACTGATCAACATTATGATACTTCTAAACAAGTACCTCCTATAATAACTAGAGCTCATACTTCGAATGCTACAAGTCAAAGCAAACCAGCTGTTTTAACGGCTAATCCTTTACCTACACCTCCAAGTTCTGCATCTGCATTTATTTCATCATTAGAATTACCTCAATCTCAGTCTTCTATATCGCGGGTGGGTCGCCCTAGAGATTTAAAATTACCGGCAAACCCTCTTCATTTTACTAATAATATACCTTCTTCTCCTGCAGGCTCCGGAATTCCTTCTCAATTATTAAACGCGCAGGGACAATCATTATCTCAGTCACAAGCTGAATCGTTTACGCTTTCTGGTAATGGCAGTATGGGATTTCCTTCTTCGCAAACTTTACATGTTATGAAGTCTAACGCAAACTCGTCATCTGTCAGTCCTACTTTTAAGCCTTTTCCCGTGCAACCATCTTTTTCTTCTACATATTCATCTGGTTATCATCGTTCTCCTTTGGAGCGTACATTTCCGACATTACCAAAGTTTAATACGGAAGTATTATTAGATTCTACACCTAGAGGGAAACTGGTTGAAGAGTTAGATAAAGTACTTTTAGGATTAACAGATGCTTTGGATTTAATACAAGATGGTTTTAATATTCTTATTGATTCTCGGGCAGCTCATTCTTAAATATTTTGTTTTTGTTTGTTTAATTTACATTCGTTTATTTTTTTTTTTTTCATGATGCATTTTCACACTCGTTTTTACTTTCTTTTATTGTTAATAATGACTTAATGATTTTTCGATTTTTCTTTTTTTTTCTTTTTTTTT
>JAJLXO010000166.1:0-22019 GCA_030571375.1 Botryozyma mucatilis | reverse complement strand
AAAAATATTTTTTTAAAGTCTATGTATTAGTAAACGCTTATTTATAAATTCGATGAAAATAAATGTTTTTTTTTTTTAAAAAAAAAAGAAGAAAAAGTTATTTAAATAGTGAACAGTTTGTAGTTTATTTTGAAAAAATAAAATTTATTGAAATTTGATTTAAAAATAAATCATAAACTTTACTGTCGTGCAAAATGAATTTATATTGAATTTACTTAATAATTGCAATTATTGTTAAGGAAACAAATAAAATTGTTTTAAATTTAACCAAATTAGACTAAATTTAATTAATTTTCTTGCACTAAAATTACATTTATATCTAATTTAAACAAATTTGCGTCATTTACAAAATTACTATTAAGAAGTGTAAAAAAATAATAAATAAACATACATTAATAGCTAGTAAAATTTACAAGCAATCATATTACTTACAAAGAAAAATAACATTTAAAACAAATAATTATAATAAAATATTGTGAAATTACAATTTTTTTATTTGCGTTGATTAGGGTACTCCACCAATAATATTGAAGTTATTATAAAATATAAATTTCTACCGATGAGATAAAGATTCTATTTAATGAAAAAATAAATAAAAATAAATCTGTTTTAGACGCGATTCGAACCTAAAAAGAAGAAAAAAGCTTGAATTTGTATTAATTAGTACTAATTTGAACTAATCGGGTAAGTGCGATTTGATGCCAATAATTTTTTTTTTTTTTATTTTTTTTTTTTTTTTTCATTGTCAATTTTTATTTAATTTTTGTATCAAATACTTACTTTTGCAATAAATTTTTTTTTTTTTTTTTAATACTCAATATAGACAATTAACTGCTTTGTTTTGAAAGAAGCCAGAAATAAGATTGCTATTCAGACTATTTTTTAAAAATTTTTTTATCATCATGAGTAGAATGGTCTTATGCAATAAACGCTATTCTGCAGATTTTACGCGGAGATTAATAAATTCGACTTTAGTAAGGATTTTGAGATTTAAATTATTATGATTTTTTATTTCTTTGTTTGTTTTTAATATTCTATTTTTTTTACTTTATTATTTCATCTAACATTTTAGAAAAAATATTCAAATTTAGCGGAAAATTCCAAACAATTTGATGTACCAAAAGAATTTAAATCAAGAAGTGCTCCTTATAATCTTTTAAGAAAAAAATTAAACACTGTTCAAAAAATACTGAATAAGCCACTTAGTTTGGCAGAAAAAATTCTATATTCACATTTAACTAATCCTGAGGAAACATTTTCTGGAAAAAATGTTAATAACATAAAAGGAGAAATGTATTTAAAATTAAGTCCTGACAGAGTTGCTATGCAAGATGCAAGTGCTCAAATGGCATTGTTACAGTTTGCAACATGTGGTATGGATAAAACTGCTGTTCCTGCTTCAATACATTGTGATCATTTAATTGTTGGACACTATGGTGCTGATAATGATCTCAAATCATCAATCACTACAAATCAAGAGGTTTTTGATTTTTTACAAAGTTGTGCACAAAAATATGGCATTCAATTCTGGGGACCTGGTTCAGGTATTATTCATCAAATCGTATTAGAAAATTTTTCAGTACCAGGTTTAATGATGCTTGGAACTGATTCTCATACCCCAAATGCTGGTGGTTTAGGTGCTATTGCAATTGGTGTTGGTGGTGCTGATGCAGTCGATGCTTTAACTGGAACTCCATGGGAATTAAAAGCACCACGTATTTTGGGTGTAAAACTTACAGGGCATTTAAATTCATGGACTTCACCAAAGGATGTTATCACTTATTTAGCTGGTAAGCTTACTGTTAGAGGTGGAACTGGTTATATCATTGAATATTTCGGCGAAGGTGTAAAATCTTTATCATGCACTGGAATGGCAACTATATGCAATATGGGTGCAGAAGTAGGAGCAACAACTTCAACTTTCCCGTTTACAGATTCAATGAGAGCTTATTTGTATGCAACTTCCAGAGGTCCAATTGCTGATGCCGCATATGCTGTAAATTCTATGCATGGTTTACTTCGCGCCGATCCTGGTGTTGAATATGATGAAATTGTTGAAATTAATTTATCTGATTTAGAACCTCATATTAACGGTCCATTTACTCCAGATTTATCAACTTCTATATCTGATTTTTCATCTGCTGTGAAGGAAAATAAATGGCCTGAAAAACTTTCTGCTGGACTTATTGGTTCTTGCACAAATTCATCATATCAAGATATGTCTAGGGTTGCTAGTATTGTTAGACAAGCAAAGGAGAAAGGTATTAAACCTAAATCACCATTTTTTATTACACCTGGATCAGAGCAAATTCGTGCTACTATTGAAAGAGATGGATTAACAAAAGAATTCACTGATCAAGGTGCTATAGTATTAGCTAATGCTTGTGGTCCTTGTATTGGTCAATGGAAAAGAGATGATATTCAAAAAGGAGAGCCAAATTCTATATTGACTTCATTTAATAGAAATTTTAGAGCAAGAAATGATGGTAATAGGGAGACTATGAATTTTCTTACTTCACCAGAAATTGTTACTGCTATGACCTATGCTGGTAATTTACATTTTAATCCATTAAAAGATAGTCTTAAGGACTCAGAGGGTAAACCTTTTATGTTTAAAGCTCCTTATGGAGATGAATTACCTTTGGAAGGATTTGAGCATGGACGAGATGAATTTTATCCTACACAAGATCCAAAACCAGAACCCAACACTGAAGTTAAAGTTGCACCAGATTCTGATAGACTTGCGCTTTTAGATCCTTTTGATGCTTGGGATGGTAAAGAATTAAAACTTAGTGTTATTCTTAAAGTTAAGGGTAAATGTACAACTGATCATATTTCTGCAGCTGGTGTTTGGCTTAAATACAAAGGACATCTTGAAAACATTTCTAATAATACATTAATTGGTGCAGTTAATGCGGAAACTGACGAAGTAAATAAAGTCTATGATTTAGATAAGAAGACTAGTATGAGTATACCAGATTTGATGAGAAAATGGAAGAAAGAAGGACGTCCATGGGCAGTAATTGCTGAACATAATTATGGAGAAGGATCTGCTAGAGAGCATGCAGCACTTCAACCTAGATATTTAGGAGGTAAATTAATATTATGCAAGTCCTTTGCAAGAATTCATGAAACTAATTTAAAGAAACAAGGCATGCTACCAGTTACATTTGTCAATGAAAAAGATTATGACTTGATTGGAAGTGGTGATATTATTGAGACTGAAGATTTAAGAGAAATGATTTCTAATGATGGTAAAGGTGATGGTACTCTTAGTTTGAAAATAACAAAACCCAATGGTGAAGTTTTCAAGATTAAAGTTCGTCACACAATGTCTAAGGATCAAATTGATTTTTTCAAAGCTGGCAGTGCTATAAATTATATTGGAAATCTTCGTCGTGAAGAAGCGCAAAGGTTGGGACAATAGATTGTAAATATTGAACATGTGGGTATATTTTAAATTAGAATTTGAAATTAAAAGTTGGAATTATTATTGAAAATGTTAAAAGTATTGTAAAAGTTTTTCTAAATGTAAATAAGTTTTCCTCGCTATATATATAATAATTATTTTAAATGTATTTTACAAAGTTAATTACAACTTTTTTATAAACCAGTAAAAGAAAAAAACAAATAAATAAATAAAACAATAAAAGTATTATACACTATTTAAACTATCAAGATAAGCTTGCCAACCTGCATTTCTGTATCTTTTTGCTTCATGCTGTGGATCTCTACCATTTGCATAAATGCCTCTACCTACAATAATTATATCACTACCAGTAGAAATTACATCATTTACAGTACGATATTGTTGACCTAAATTATCTCCTTTATCATCTAAACCTACACCGGGAGTAAGTATAATCCAATCTTCATCCGATAAACCAACTTTTGATTGTGCAATAAAACCAAAAACAAAATCTCTATTATTTCTTGCAATTTCAACTGTTTTTTCAGCATAATCTTTTGTTGTAAGTGCACCTTTTGAAGACATTTCTGCTAGTAAGATTAGACCTCTATGACGGTCTTCATTTAAATCATGACCGTTTTTATTTACATCATCACTATGGTAAGTATTATTAAAAGCAACGTCTTTTAAACCATCTACAATACCGGGGCCAGGCACAGTATGGGCATTAGTAATATGGGCCCAAGAGGAAATTTTATAAACTCCTCCTGAATATTGGGCTTTAACTGTTGAACCAATATCAGCGAATTTTCTATCTTCAAATATTAAAAAATTAAATTCTTTTGAAAGTTTTACTAAAGGTAAAATTGTTTTTTCATAATTAAAGTCATCAATAATGTCAATGTGTGTTTTAATTACGCAAACATAAGGTGCAACTTTTTCGATTATTTCTAAAAAATCTTTAGTGTTTCTTGCATCTACTGAAACACATAAATTTGTTTTTTTTGTTTCCATAAGTTTTAGCAATCTTGAGCTAATTTCATTCACATGTTTATTTGATCTTTCTCCATAGGATAACCGCATTTTGAAATTTTCGATATTTATTATTTCTATATATGTTTTATGTATTTTACAAGTCTTTTAAGTTTTTTTTTTTTTTTTTTTCTTCTACAAATTTTCACTTTCGTAGATTTTTTAATTTTAGTCCTGTAAATCATTAAATTTTAGCACCAAAACGAACCTCCAAAAAGTTTTTTTTGGCATAGTTACAATCTTTAAAATCGTAATTTTATACTTATTAATGATTTGTTAGTAAAAATATCTTAAAATTCATTGAAAACGTAAATAATTTTATAATAATAATAATAAGAATATAATAAAAAAAAAAAAAACTTCATTGGAATTCAAATACACTAGAAAATCACAAATAGATTTCTTTCTGATAAAGCATAAATTATTTGTCTTAAATTCTCTCCCAATCTTGTACATACATAATGTTTCGGAATCTGAATAAGTGCTGTAGATTGAGAAATAAACCTATTTTTAAAAAAAAAAAAAACATTTTATACCCACAGTCAATAAAAAGAAATTTCAGTGCAATTGATCTTTTAAATATAACTCAAAGTAATTTACAATATATTCATAATACATATGAAATTCCATGGGCAATCGTAATAATACTATCAACAATTGGAATTAGAGGAATTTTAACTTTTCCCTTAGCTGTTTATTCTAGAAAATGTATTGTAAAATCAACAAGTTTGCAACCATTGTTACTAAGTTGGTCAAGTGCGTTAAAAGATAATCTTATAAAAAATGGAAAAAAAGTTTACGAAGATGGTTCTCCAATTCCAGGTTATTTAGCCAATAGTGGTAAGACTATTGAAAATACAAGAAACCTTAATAATGACGAAATAAATTTACTGATTTCTAAAGAAAGACGTAAAATTAGAGTAAATTTATTTAAAAAATTTGGTTGTCAGACTTATAAAAGTTTATTATCTGGTTTTTTACAAGTTCCAGTATGGATTATTATGAGTACAACTTTAAGAGGAATGTGTGGATCAATGCTTATTTCGTCAATACCAATAGATTTTTCATTAAATAGCGTTGAATCTTTAAATTTATTTGGGTTAATAAATTTTAATATCCCTTCTTTATTAGAACAAGATCCAAGTGGAATTTGTCCAGTTTTAATCGGTATTATAGGTTTAGTTAATATTGAAATAACTTCAAGATATGTTGTCTCAAGACAATATTCGCCAACAAAATTATCAAAATTATTAACAGATGCAGGTCGACTGGGCTCCCTGATTTTAATGGTTTTCTCTTTTCATGCTCCTTTAGCCTTAGTTTTATACTGGCTCACATCTGTATCCTTTTCTTTATTTCAGAATATTTTTTTAAATACAGTTTTTCCAATACGCACTGTTTTCCCTGACCAAATTGGAAAACGTCTAAAGTCAACAGATTTGTTATCTGCAAATGTATCCAACGAGAAGTATTAGTTTAAATAAACACATACATATATATCTACATATAGACATGCATATGCATATACATCCCTCCATATTCAACCATTTATTCATAAACATGTAAATGTACATATAAATACACACATTCACACAAATGTGTATGACTACATAATATATTTATCCATAAATGAATCTACTATTGTGTATACACTATTCTTTTCTTTTCTTTTTTTTTTTTTTTTTTTTTTTTTTTTTTTTTTTTTTTTTTTTTTTTTAAAAAAATTTTTTTTTTTTTTTTTTTTTTTTTTTTTTTTTTTTTTTTTTTTTTTTTTTTTTTTTTTTTTTTTTTTTTTTTTTTTTTTTTTGTTTTTACTCACTATTATAAAAAAAATGCCATTTATCTATCTATATCATTCACATTCATTATTCATACTTCATACTAATTAAAAGGTGGTAGTTTATGCCTTTGAGCATATCGCAAGTTTTCCATTTTCATGATGATATCAAATCTTTTCAACCATCCTGAAATAAAGGCATCTTCACTGAATCTTTCAACAGATTTACGATCCAAGTCACGTAATTGCACAATTTCTTTATCAGATAAAGAAAAAACATGATCAATAGCCTTTTCTAAAGAAGGTAAAGGTTTCCCTTTACTATCATTTTTACTTACATCGGAAGTATCCTTCTCTGATCTAAAGAAAAACCCAGTATCATGTCCTTCAAAAGGAACTACAATATCAAACCTTGGTCCTGCTGAATAATGTACTATCGGAATTGCACCAGCTGCTAAATATTCAACAACTCCAATTCCAAAATGTTCATTCCACATTGCATTAATACCAATATAAGAATTTTTTAATTGTCTTTTAACTTCGTCCCAAGAAGCTTCTTGAATAAATTCAACTTTATCATCTATATTATATTCAACTGTTAATTTTTTTAATTGCTCAACTTTTTCCTTGTCGTTTTGATTTCTAACAGTACCAATAAGTACTAATTTTAAAGTTGGATCAAGTTTTATATTTTTTTTAACTAACATTTTAATATAATTTGCAAAACCTTCAATTATTAATTCATGTCTCTTTTCAGGTCTAAATTGAGCAACACAAATTATTCTATGTGGACGTTTTTTATTACAATCAAAGGATTGTAAATCCTCTGTTGGACAAGGTGGATATAAAATTGAAATATTATTTAATTTATGTCCACTCCACCAAAGTTTTCTAATATGTGCATTCGTCCAAGAAGAATTAGTTGCAACTATATCACAATAAGAGCCAGCAAATGTATATATAAGTGAAAAAAATCTCCAATATAAACCTTTTATTAAAATATAAATATATTTAAATATATTAATATTTTTAAATTTGTCCTTAACCAAAAGATTTTCAATCATATCTGTGGATATAGTAGGATAATGAGTATAAGAAAAAATTGGAATATGTAACATCCAGGACACTATAGGATAACTAAATGCATATCCCATAGTATCAACAAAAATATCTGGTGTTAAATTACAAATTGCTTCATATGCTAATGGAATAGCACCTAGAGATTGGCCAATAAGAGTAAAATGAGGCCATTTTTCAGGAGAAATTAAATATCTTTTCTCTAAAAAAATAATTTTAATTCTATCATTATTTAATAACCCATTTATGTTAAATCTAATTTCAGCCATTCTTAAAATATCTTCCATTGTACAATCTTTATCTCCTGTGTATATAACTATTATAGTATTTTTATATTCATCTAAAATTCCTTTAACTGCTGTCCAAAGAACTCTTTCACCACCACCACCAGCATTACAATATGGATGGAAAAACCCAACAACAATTTTTCGTTCTCTTATATTTTTTAAATCATTAAGATTAGTTATTTCATCAATACTACTATTACTACTACTACTGCTACTATTATTACATTTTCTTGGATCATCACCAATAATTCTTAATCTTCCAAGTGCACCATTTTTTACTGCAAATCTTCTATAATTCCATAAAATTCCTTGAATTAAATAATTTACAAATAAACCGATTCCAATGGCAATTAAAAGTGTACAAAATACATAAAAAAGTATATTATAAGTTAAATTTATGTTATCTTTTTCACTGAATTCTAGCTTAAAGTCTTTTAAAACACTACTTTGTGCATCTTTCATTATGGGGTAGTTCTGTAATTAATTTAGATTAATAGTCTACGTTGAATTTAGTATAAATAGACAAAAATGATCAAAAAAAAAAAAAAAAAAAAAAAAAAAAAAAAAAAAAAAAAAAAACAGTTGGAAATTCAAATTATTGAAATTTACTTTATTCCAATAATAAATATATTAATTTACAATGTGTAAAAAAATATAACTAGAGACCGTAATTTGTGTTGCTATAGTAAATAATAGTAATTTAATCTTAAATAGGAAAACAATAACTTCCTAAAATGATTTTTTTAATCAAAAAAGGAAATATGCATTAGGGATATTCTGTTTTAAGTAATTGTTGTCAAGAGAAAAGTCAAAAAAAAGAGGTTCCATTCTACAGCAATTTTTAAATAATTCACTGACTGATTTTACAAGACGGTTTTTTTTCTTTTATATTTAAGAATCTTTATATTATTTGTTTAAATATTGTAAATACTCAGTATAACTTATTTAGTGAAATAATAATTTAATTTTACTTTATTACCAATTTTTTAGGTATAAAAATTGTAGTAATTATGTAATTAGACTATTTATCTTACCTACACAGTTTTCACTGTTAAGATTGCTTTATTATGCTGTACAAAATATAAATACAAATATAAATACATATAGATACAAATATAAATACAAAATATAAAAAAAAAGTATAAAAAATAATTGTAAATTATTTCTTATTCTTTTCTTTTCTTTTTTTTTTTTTTAAAAAAAAAAAAAAAAGAAAAAAGGGATTTTTTCCTAGATAGTCCAATTATGTAAACATAAACAAACTACTGTTTTATACATTCATACTGAACAATGAATAATATATAGTTATAACAGTAAATCATCATCTTATTGTAAATTTTCAACTGCGAAATCATCAGACTCTAGCAAAGTATTCAATTTTTCTACACATAAGGATAATCGTTTCTCTGCCTTTGTTAACAAATCTATATCTTTGTCCTCTATTTTAGTGCTTTTAAAATTATCATCTGTTTCATTTATTGATCCATTCATATCAAGTGAAGAAATAATATTAAAAATTTCTTCGCTCTTCTTAAAAATTTCATTAGATTTATCACTTTTCTCTTCCTCATTTGCTAATGATTCTGCTTTTTCAGGAGATCTTATTTTTTTCCCAATTTCGTCATCTCTTTTATTCTTTGTTAAATTTTTATCTAAATCTGTTGAACTTTTCATTTCAGTCTTACTTTTAGCTAACTTATTCCCACTATTATTTCGCAAACTAGTTTTATTGCTTACGTTTGTTAATGGAGAAAAAGATGATGATGCTTTTTTCATTCCCGTCGTAACACCAGGCATTGAAGAATTTCTAACCTTGCTAGATCCTGACTTAGAACTAAAAGAACTTCTATGTGATCTATTTGATAAGCATGGTGAAGACGTCATTATAGAAGATTTAATAGGTGAAGATGAATTCGAGTTAGATCTAGTAGGTGAAGTCCTATTGCTGTTAACATTTTCATCACTAGATACTAATGTGCGGGTGCGAGTGGAAAGTGGACTAGTAGAATGTGAAACTGAGTTTGACGTAAGTATTTTTCTTGGGGGTGGTGTATCAAGAATAACAGAATATAAATCATGTGAATTGGGCTTAGAAAAGGAGTTGCTGCTTCCATTTAAATCACTTGAAAAAGCATCATTATTTTTTATCTTGTTTTTCACTTTTTCACATTTAATTTCCGATGGAGAAACGGACTGATTTTGTTGTGTTATAGATTTTTTCCGTAGAATTTTTGGCTGCCATATCATAATACAGCCATCTGTACTAACACTTATTAGTTCTTGATTTTTTTTTTCATTATTTAACGCTTTAAAGCCGGGTTTTCGAAAATCTAGAAATTTCACTACTTCTGTATCTTTCCCAGTTTCTTTATTATCATCCGATTTAGTATTAGTACTTTCCATGCTCTCATCTAGAGTGCTATTTCTATCTAAGTCTTCAGGATTAATCCATAATAACCCACAGATAGATTCTGAATGTGCATAAACTTTTACTAGTAATGATTCTGTAACCGTGTCATAAACGCGAATGCTTTTATCACTTGAAGCTGAACCACACAGTAAAATTTCCAAATTACCGGTTTCTTTATTAAGAAAATCAACAAATGATAAATTTGAAATTGAAGTGCTTGTTGATTTAGTTTCGGTCAAAGAATAATTATTTTGTGGTTTTTTCGGGGAAACTTTAAAATTCTGGACAAAACCAGAAGATTTACGGTAAAATACTAACTGTTTGTTTGTTAGAGAAGCTGCTAGCAAATAATCCCCATTAGATTTTAAATCACGAACAGCAATATCCACAGGAGCACTCTTCAGTCTTAGTGTTTTAATAGTATTAAATTGGAATGACTGCGTAATTTCAAATGAATCATTTTCTGGTTCAGATTCAATTTGAGACTGTGTTTCAGTTTCAATTTTAGTTTTTGTGTTAGTTTCTGTGTTAGTTCCTGTGTTTGTTCCTGTGTTTTCTTCTGTGTTTATTTCTGTGTTTTCTTCTGTGTTTATTTCTGTATTTGTTTCTGTGTTTGTTTCTGTGTTTGTTTCTGTGTTTGTTTCTGTGTTTGTTTCTGTGTTTGTTTCTGTGTTTTCTCCTGTGTTTGTTTCTGTGTTTGTTTCCGTGTTTGCTTGTGGGTTTGTTTCTTGATCTGTTTCTGGATTTTTTTCAGCCATTGTCTCTGATATAGTTTCTGTTATTACTTCTGCTGTTGCCTCAATTGTTGCTTCTGCTGTTGCCTCTGCTATTGCTTCCGTTATTGCTTCTATTGTTGCTTCTATTATTGATTCTGGTGTTGGTTCTGGTGTTGATTCTGGTGTTGGCTCTGATATTGGCTCTGATACTGATTTTGATGTTTCTTTCGATGTTGCTTCTACTATTGCCTCTAGAGTTGGTTCTGGAATTGGTTCTGGAGTTGTTTCTGGAGTTGGTTCTGGCGTTGGTTCTAGTGTTGCTCCTGATGTCGTTCCTGGTGTTGTTCCTGGTGTTGTTTCTGATGTTGTTTCTGATGTTGGTTCTGGCGTTGGTTCTGCTATTGCTTCTGTTTTTGCTTCAGTTTTTGCTTCAGTTTTTGCTTCTGTTTTTGCTTCTGTTTTTGCTTCTGTTTTATTTTTGGAAATATTTCCTACTTTATTTTTGATTCTAGATCTATTTTCTGACTCTTTGACAGGTTTATTTTCGGTCCTATTGATGGTTTTATTTGTACTCTTATTATCTATTTTAGTTTTATTTGTATTTTCTAAATCTGCATCACTTTTAAAGTTTACTCCAGGGGTTAATAATTCACCTTTTGAATCAGATAATTGGTGGAATGAAATGGTTCTATCAGATGAAGATGAGATAATAGTGCCATTATCGAGCAATATAATTCGACTAACACTAGCTTGATGAGCTGAAATTGTCTGCAATAAAACCCAATTGTTATTTTCCTTTGTTATTTTTTCCTTTATAAATACTTGAATCATCCAATCTCGACTAGCACTTATTAAAATCTCTACTTTCCTATTAAAAATTATCATTTCCTTAAAAATTAAACTAGTAACATCAGCAGAGTGAGCTTTAAACCGTGATAATTCTTGGGATTCAACAGAATAAATCCAAATTATTCCAAGTTTATCACCCATGATTATTTCTTTAGAGGGGTAATTAATGGCAAGAGTTGTAACTTCATTAAAATTTTCCTTATTAGAAATATTATTACTTATACTAACACAGATTCTGTCAATAAAGTTGCCATTTTTATCCCAAAACAAAACTTCCCCTTCATTACTCCATGTGACAAATTTTGAACCTTTTACAATTGAAGAATCTTGCTCAGTGGATATAATTCCTAACATCGAACCATTTCTACTAGGAAATATTTCTATTATATTTACATTAGAAGATGAAATAGAGGAATTTAAATTAAAATCTGTGTTGTATTTTAAAATTTGGCAAACATTGAGAAGTTTAAGACCCTTTTTATTATCAAGTAGTAAAAGATAATCTTTGCCAACAGGATTAATTGAAATATATTTTAAAGAAGATATTTTTAAAAAGGATGAATTGAAAGAGTCATCTGCAGCGTATTTCTTATTTAATATGCAAGGAATATTTGCAGCGGAAACGGATGTGGAAGTTGTATAAAATAAGATAGAGTTTAAAACACAAATGGCAGAAATCGAATTTGAAAATTTATCAAGATGTTGAACTCCAAAGGACTCAGTATTTTTTGAACTAGCATCAAACTTACTCGAAAATATGAATAATTTCCCATCTTCTGAAATTACAAAAATAGTAGAACTATTATAAATAGACATTTGAGTAAAGTTTTCCTTGATAAAGTTACCAAGCAAAACATTTCTTCCGGTAAGCAAAGAATGTTTATGAAATTTGCTTGGGTTCCCAAAATCAGAAGACATGGAAATGTCATCTCCTGGTCTTGATGATGTTTTCATATTATGTGAATTGGATGGTAGATTAAGTTTCCATATTCTAGCATACCGGGTTCCAATTGTTAAGATATGAGTTGTGCTTATCCATTTCATTGAGTTTATGTTTGCTTTACATTTATTACAAGCAACTAAATAAGCACGTTTCCCTGGAGCAGGTAAACGCCAAACGTACAAAAAACCATCATTTGGAAAGCCTTGTGTGGCAATGTATTTGCTATCTGGGGAAAAAGCTACAACTTTAACTCCAAATGAGTGACCAGTGATACAATAAGCTAATGATGTGGAATATAAAGAAGATTGGTGTGAGGATGTAGAAGAAGAAGATGAAGAGAAAAAGGATGAAACAGAGGAAGAGGGTGATATAGAAGAGAAGGAATCTAAATCAGCATCGTTATCAAACGTGTCATTTTCATCAGAATTTAAGACATATATAAGAATACGAGGACAATAGCCACTTTCCCCGACAGCAAGAAATCTTCCATTGGGAGATATTGTAATGCAGGAGAGTGTTTTTATTCTAGAAGCTGATAAAGAAGAGGTATCATTAGAAGATGAAATGGAAGAGGAGGAGGAAGGAGAGGAAGAAGGTGATGAAGAAGAGTTTGTGTTTGAAAGAGATATGGATGGCTTACAATCAGGAGAACGAGAACGGTTTAATAAAAGATCTCTTGAGGAATTTGAATATGAAAGACGGTTTGGTAACGAGTTTGATGAAATATGAGATTTTACACGTGAAGGTTGTTCCGGAGAGCGTGAAGATTGAGAAAAGCCAGTATCCATTCCTTCGGGAAGAGAAGAAATAGGAATATTAAGATTACCTGGGGTAGTACAAAAGAATTTTTGTGAGGAAAATAAAAGAGAATTTGATAAATTATTGTTAGATGAATTTTGATTTGTATTTGAAGAGAACAATTGATTAATGTTTGGTTTTAAGTAGCGTATTACAGTTGCACCACCAAAAGTGTAAGCAAAAGCATTTTTGCAAGAATCAATTTCAACATCAGAGGAAGCACTAAGAGTTGCCGCGAATTTGGGAACTAATTTCAATGATTCTAATGGTTTTGAAAAGGAACTAAATGGATCTTGAATAGATGTTTTAGGAGACAATTTCTGTGTGACCGAGTCTACCATGTTTACTATAATAGTTTTTGTTAAGTTTATTAAGAAAAGTAACCAGAAAATAGTTATGGAATAACTATTATGAATGGTGTATTAGAATGTGTTTTAAATAATCAATGTTGTGTACCAAGTAGTGTATGTGGTGGTAATATATGTGGTAGTAATATATGTAGTAGCAATATATGTGGTGGTAATATATGTGGTAGTAATATGCAGTAATATATGTGGTGGTAATATATGTACAAACAATGCCAAATGCTAAATATCCAACGTAAAATAGCGTTTTAATATACGCTATAGAATCCCGTAGCAGAAACAATTGCCTTATAATATATACTATTATAGATTTTAACTAGAATTATAGTATTTATAGTATTTATATTAATTATATTAGTTATATTAATTATAGTATTTATATTATTTATAATATTCTAAATTATATACTATAAATAGCATTCATTCATTCAATCAATCTATTATAAACTCGAAACCAATTCGGAAATAAACAAATCCAAATTAGGAAATATCTCTTTATTTTATATCCTAAAAAAAATATATATATTTAACAGCGAAATAACAACCGTATCCATATCAACTAGTCCCATTTTTGTCTAATAAATAAATTAATTAATTAATTTTTTTTTTATTAACTATTATTTTTTTTTTTTTTCCCTTACGTATCCATAAAATTAAATTAACTGTTCATTCTTGACTCCACGTAAAAATAACAGACAACGAGCGGGAAAAATCACAATAATTAGAAAACATCAGGGTTATGGGACTCATTGATATGTTAATTACATATGACATAATAACAATTAGTGTGTTATGTGTACAATTTAACATAGATAATATTATAATATCGTAATATCATAATATCATAATATCATAATATCATAATATCATAATATCATATATACAATAATATGTATAAATTATCATAATATACAATAGTGTGTATAAAATAACAAATTGGGACCATATTTGGTTTCTATGACAGAATATGTGTTGTCATGACTATAGTTTATTATTAACCGACGCAAATAAAATATTTTTAACCCCCTTAGAAATGACTTAAATGAATTAATCATTTAGACGATTTTAAGATTAATAAATTTAAATTAATAATTTTAAATTAATAATTTTAATTAATAGCTTTAATTAATAATTTTAAATTAATTTTTTTTTTTTTTTTTTTTTTTTTTCTACTAATTTAGTAACTACTATAATGACAAGAAAAGTTGGTGTTTTAGGTGCTACCGGTAGTGTAGGTCAAAGATTTATTCTTTTGTTAAAATCACACCCTGATTTTAAATTACATGCTTTAGGTGCTTCAGAAAGATCAGCAGGAAAATTTTATAAAGATGCAGTTGATTGGAAACAAACAGAACTTTTACCTGAAGAAGCTGGTAATATTAAAGTTTCAACATGTTCACCAGAAAATTTTTCTGATTGTTCAGTTGTATTTTCAGGTTTAGATAATAATATTGCTGGACCTATAGAAAAATCATTTGCTGATTATGGTTTAATTGTAATTTCAAATGCAAAAAATTATAGAAGAGAAAATAATGTTCCATTAGTTGTTCCTCTTGTAAATTCTGATCATTTAAATGTAATTGAAACTATTGTAAAAAAAAATAATTCTTCTTCTTCTTCAAAAAAACCAGGTTATATTATTTGTAATTCAAATTGTTCAACTGCTGGTTTGGTTGTTCCTTTAAAAGCTCTTATTAAATCTTTTGGTCCAATCGATATTGTAACTGTAACTACTTTACAAGCTCTTTCTGGTGCTGGTTTTTCACCTGGTGTTCCATCAATGTCAATTATTGATAATGTAATACCATACATTTCTGGAGAAGAAGAAAAATTAGAATATGAAACAAGAAAAATTCTTGGTAATATTTCATCTGATGGTTTGGGTTTCACTCCACTTGAACAATCAGAATTAAATTGTTCTGCTCAATGTAATCGTGTTGCTGTAACTGATGGTCATATGGAATGTGTATCAATTAGATTTTCTCCTTCAATTAAACAAAAACCATCTTTAGAACAAGTTAAAAATGCTTTATCTTCTTATACTTGTGAAGCACAAGCTTTAAAATGTCCTTCTGCTCCTAAAAAGGCTATTCATTTATTAGAACAACCTGATCGTCCACAACCACGTTTAGATAGAGATAGAGATAATGGTTTTGCTGTTTCTGTCGGTAGAGTACGTCCTGATCCAGTTTTTGATTTTAAATTTGTGGTTTTATCCCATAATACTGTTATTGGTGCTGCCGGTTCAGGTATTCTTATAGCTGAAATTTTATTAAGAAGAAATTTGTTGTGATTGTTTTAAATTATTTATTTATTTATTTATTTATTTATTTATTTATTTTTTATCCCTTAACTTTGACTATTTATTTTGAATAAATGAACATTTTCAAATAATAAAATTTATAAACATCTTTTACATAATAATACATATCCTTTTCTTATTTAACAAAATTATCATCCACTTCAATCCTTAATCAACTTGTCAGGTTTTGGTATACCAAAAAATAAACTATCCTTAGCCTCTTTAGCTAACCTTTTCTTCTTTTTCAATTCGTAAATATTTCTAATAGTTTCCCTTGTTTCCTCTAATCCATCATAAAAATTAGCTGTAGTCAAGGCTATCACTGAGTCAATTTCCTCAGGCGTATACTTAAAATTCCATGTACTCATGTATGCCGATTTGTCTGGATCAACGCCAAGTACTTTTTTATTTGGAATCAAAGGAAAATAAATCACTGTTAAATCTGACCCATTTTCTGAATCTTTCTCTTTCTTACTGCTTTTCCCATTGTTCTTATTTCCTTCTCCTTCCTTGTTTTCTTGAAAAGATTTTTTAGCTGTCTTTCCTGAATATATACGACACGGTTTTAATTCATTGTTTGTATCCTTTGAATTATTATCATTTGTATTATTGATATCATTACTTACTTTTTCTTTACTACTTATTAAACTCGAATTTCCATCATCAGATTTCTGAGATTCTATGGAAGATTTTGATTTTTCTGCCAATTCCTTCTTAGATAAGTCACTCACTGCAGATATTTTAGCTTGTCCTTCCCCTTCACTATCTGCCTGAATAGGCCATCCTACAAATCCTTTTCTTTTGGCATATCCCGCCGCTATTTCTAACCATTTTACGTCTTTAATATCCGCAGAAGAATCAAAAGCTATTAATATATCAACTTCCCTAGCCTTTCGAAGAAATGGATATATTGCTAAATTGTTAGACATACCAGCATCCATTAAAGTTAATTGTTTTAATTTTTCAAACTCTTTTGGTGTTGTGGATGATAATTTTTTGCGGTCAATTCCATAAGTAAAATTGGGTATAGACGAAGGATCAATCGGATGTACTTCAGAAAGATCATCTTCACGAGACATCATTATTGGGTCTAAGAAATTCAGTACTGAATTTTTCATAACGAATGGTCTAATTTCACGATAATAATGACTTAAAGTTGCACAAAAGGCAGAACCATATATTCCCATTAACGCAGATAAATTCATTTCTGGTTGAGCTTTTCCTACTGTTTCTCCAGATTTAAACTCTCTCCCCAGTGCCCAAGTAGGTATCCATGCTTCAATCTCATCTGAGCCGAATTCATATGGTGTAACTTCAAACCATTGGAAAAAATTATCTTTATTTTTGTCATTTTGTTTTTCAGTTTTATTATTTTCATTTTTGATCTCATTCTTGTCTTCATTTTTGATCTCATTCATTGTTTCCTTTTTATTCTCATTTTTAGTAGTTGATACTATAGGTTTTTTCTTGTTATCTTTTTCTTGATTTGAACTAAAAACAACCGATTCTGTTTGACTAAGAGCAGGTATTTCATGACGCACACAAGTGCAAATAGGCATTGGATATTTACCAGAATTTATCATATTTGCTTGATGCGACGTTTTAAGAATATTTGGACTTAAGTCTTTAATATTATCAGGAATAAATAATCTGGCAGCAAGTAAAGCACCATATATATCAGATAATCCTATTGAGGAATTTTTATAATAATTTTTTTCAATTATGGAATGGAATACATAATTTGCCAATTTAGGATTAGCTAAGATATCATACAAAGGACCTGGACTGGCAATGTGATCCCCTAATCTTCTTTTCAAAATATCCAAGAGAAGATCAAAACTTCCTTTTGCAGTTGAATAATATAATGAAAGAAGCCAAGTAGATCCAGACACGCCAGCTACATATGTAAAGCAATCAAACAACCCGTTTTCTTTTGCAGATCTAAGATAACCAGTTGTGGCTACTAAAGCTCTATAACCACCCCCTGAACCAGTAGCAGCTATTACTGGAATATCATTTTCATTAATTTCTTTTTCTGGTATTCCAATAAATTTTGCAAAAGCTGATTTAACAGATTTTCGTCTTTGCTTTAAAAAATCTATTTCATCTTTAGATAAATCCTTACCAAACCTCACATTAGCTTGTTTTGCAACTTCGGGATATATATTGGCATTTCTGCTTTCTTTAATTGCTTTACCTGCAAAGCCATTTTCTGAGAAATCCCAAAGATCATTAGCATGTTCAATAGCGGTAAAAAAGTCATTATAGTTTGTTTTAAGATATTTTTTCATAGAATCCATCCATTCTAATTCTTCTAATTGATCAAAGTTAAAAGACAATTTTGCTGATGAGATTTGGGCTTTAATTTTGTCCCAGCTAAGATAACTCGAGTATTTAGCATTGTCAGAATCAGAAATTGATTCTTTGGATACATTTATAGTTGCATTTGCATTTGAGTAATTATTATTTTTATCATTTTGAATCTTACCCTGACCATCCTTTTTATTTTCTTTTTGGTTATCGCATTGTAGAGTGTTTCGATTTGTCGAAAAGTGTGCCAAGGTGAGTGCAAAAATAGCAATTGGTGGTACTTTGGTATCTTTTAGTTAGTATTATGGGTAGAAAATAAATAAGTGGATACAATTTAATTGTAAAATATAGGATGAAAAAAATTAAACAAAATAAACTAAATGAAGTGATAAATTAAAAATTAAAACTCCAAAAGATTAGAGAAGCTATGCAAAAAAGAGATAAACTTAAATTCTAATTGCTGAACGTTAAACGTTAAATCGAAGCAAAAGAAAATAAAGTAAATAAAAGTGGAAATAAAGCTAATTAAATAAGAACCATTTAAATTTTTAAACTCAAAATTAATAAAATACAATATATTTTAAATTAAGAATTTATAAAGACTAATGTAATGTTATATAAATTAAAAATTTAAAATAAAATAGCAAATTAAATTTCAAAAAGAAATAAAATGATTATTAAAAAAATTAAATTAAAAATAAGAGAATGGAAATTTAAAAGCAAAGATAAAATAATTTAATTGGAGAATTCATAAAAAATAAAATAAAATGAAATTAAAAGAAGAAAATAACCATATCGAGTGAATCAATTATCAATATAAAATTGGTGGCATAAATGACAAGAAAATAATTAAAACAAAATTGAAATAAAAATAAATAAGATATAATAACAATAAATATGATAATGATAAATAGAATAATAAATAAATAGATAAATAAGTAAAATAATAAATTAATAATAAATAAATAAATAAATAAATAAATAAATAAATAAATAAATAAATAAATAAATAAATAAATAAATAAATAAAATTAATAATAATAATAATAAATAATAAAAAATAAAAAATTTAATAATAATAACAAAGAATATTAAATATAACAAAGATGATAAATAAAATAATAAATAAATGAATAAATAAAATTAATGATAATAAAAAATAATAAAAAATAGTAATAAAAAATAAAAAATAAAAAATAATAATAATAATAAATATAATAATAAAATAATAATAATAAAATATTAAAAATAATAAAAATAATAATAATAATAAATATATAAATATAATAAAGATAATAAAGATAATAAAAAAATAATAATAATAAATATAATAAAGATAATAAATACAATAAATTTATAAATACAATAAAGATAATAAAGATAATAAAAAAATAATAATAATAAATATAATAAAGATAATAAATACAATAAATATATAATAATAATGATAATAATAATAAATATATAATAATAATGATAAATATAATAAATACAATAAATTTATAAATACAATAAAGATAATAAAAATAATAAAAATAATAATAATAATAAATATAATAAATATAATAAATACAATAAATTTATAAATACAATAAAGATAATAAAAATAATAAAAATAATAATAATAATAAATATAATAAATAAAATAAATATATAAATATAATAAAGATAATAAAGATAATAAAAAAATAATAATAATAAATATAATAAAGATAATAAAGATAATAAATACAATAAATATAATAATAATAATAAACACAATAAATATAATAATAATAATAAACACAATAAATATAATAATAATAATAAACACAATAAATATAAAACTATAATAAACACAATAGTCACAATTGACAAGTATCAAATCATTATACTCCACAGTTTTCAATTTAACTTACATTTGTAAACACTGAAAAAATTCATAGACTTTACAGGCGTATAAAATATAACCATAAGCGAATAAACAGTCTGAGATAAAAGTAAAGAGTATTTAATATGCTTTTATACTTTATGCTTGTATATGTAACCTAAACTTAACATATATAAGCAATTTTAATTTCTAATAAAATCTAAATATTTATAGTAAAACCTTGAATTTTTAATTTCTAATTTCTAATCTATAAGCTATAATAAATTCCTTTTATATTGTAAAAACTCTAATTATAATCAATTGAATACAATAACCAGTATTTAATTTAGTTTAATTTTATTTATTATTATTATTATTATTTAATAGTAAAATAAATATTAATATTTAAAATAGTCCTTAAAAACCAATGTCCTTTATTATTTTTGCTTCACAACAATAAAAATTATTAAAAATAATTAAATAATTAATAAAGGTAAATAATAACAGTACAATTGGTTGAGATTTATTTTTTTTGTTAGAGGAAAGTTTGAAGAAAGAATAGAATATTCTAATTATTTAATAGGAAAAGTACATACAGGTACAAAAAAGTACATACAAAAAGGCATAAAAGTACATACAAAAGGTATAAAAACACATACAAAAGGTATAAAAACACATACAAAAGGCATAAAAACACATACAAAAGGCATAAAAACACATTCAAAAAGGCATTTAAAAGGTATTAAGTAGGCATTCAAAAGCATTTAAAAGGTATTTCAAAGCATTTAAAAGACATTAAAAGGCATTTAAAAGCATTTAAAAGGCATTAAAAGACATTAAAAACATTAAAAACATTCATACTCATTTTAATATGTCCCTGAATACAGAAAATTAAAAACAATAAATTTACTATTATTATACTAACTATTATAGAAGTACGTATTATGATTGGATATTTTTAATTTTATTGTATATAACTATATGTTTATATATATATATATATGTATATATATAAACATATATATAGGTATATACACATTTTCTTTCTTGTACTAATTGATAGTGTCTGAGACACAGCAGGAAATAGATAACGAAGAGGCCGATTTATGGGTTTTAGAGGAAAATTTATCTAAGCTCGATGGACTATCTAATAAATTATCGCAGACTTTAGTTAATATGGCAGTAAATGCCCAAAATATAGAAGATGCAATTTCGCCCATAGCGGGAACTACACAGTCACTTACAATACTTGGGAATAGTATGTGTTTTTGAGTTTGTATTATTATATTATTATATTATATTATTATATTATATTATTATATTATATTATTATATTATATTATTATATTATATTGTTTATTATTATATTATTATATTATTATATTATATATTATTATATTACTATATTATATTATTATATTACTATATTATTATATTACTATATTACTATATTACTATATTATACTATTATATTACTATACTACTATATTATACTATTACATTACTATACTACTATATTATACTATTACATTACTATACTACTATATTATACTATACTACTATATTATACTATACTACTATATTATACTATACTACTATATTATACTATACTACTACATTATACTATACTACTATATTATACTATACTACTATATTATACTATACTACTATATTATATTATACTATTACATTACTATACTATACTACTATATTATACTATTATATTACTATACTACTATATTATACTATTATATTACTATACTACTATATTATACTATTATATTACTATACTACTATATTATACTATTATATTACTATACTACTATATTATACTATTATATTACTATACTACTATATTATACTATTATATTACTATACTACTATATTATACTATT